>JASANG010000668.1:0-234413 GCA_030248215.1 Enoplolaimus lenunculus
CGAATCGAAAGATTTCTGAAAGCGCGATTTTATGGATAAAAAATGATACGTAATTAAATAAAAACTACCTAGCTAATAATTAAGCTAAAAAATTGTTAAGCAGTAGTTTGCATAAATTAGAATGAAGGGCAGATGCCTTCATGCAAGCTACTCCTCTTGTTATTCTTGGCAGCCTGTAAATTTTATATGTAGCGAAAAATGTGCAATTCACAGAATTTTTGATGTGTTCCAAAACAATCACTATACTCTGTTCACACATTGTAAGAATCCATTTGTTTGCGGATTAAAAAGTGGTGGGAGGCCCGGCGCCATTATGACTAACAGGCTTTTTATTAACCGTCCTTAGTTTATACATCAGAGCGTACTTATATATAATTGCTCGTATTCATGAGATTGAGTTGATTTGGTTTGTCTCCGTCTGATTTAAACCACTGCAGCAGAGATTCTAGCGAATATCGCCCTTCCTTCGACCTATGTATGAGTCGCTCCATGTTCCAAGAAGAAAAAACCACAATATACTTACGCTAAATCACACAAGCATCAGTTCAAGTTACTTTTTGTGGTGCCCTGATTTGACCGGCGGATCCAGAAATTTCTGACGGGGGCATGCTCGTAATTGTTTTGAATCTCAATTTTTCACCAAAAATTTTTTGAGGGGATAAAATTATAAGATAGTGACCAAATCATTTTTTACAAAATAACTTTCAGATGGAGGACAAATGCAAGCTAGAGTCCTTGTCATTTTATCACAAAAAATTTCTAAGGGGAAAATTGTAGGGACCTTACATTTAATCATAAAAAAATTTCTGACGGGGGGCGTACGCCCGCCCGCCAACTTTGGATCTGCTATTGTCCTCCTTCTCACTAGACCGAAATAAGGCTTAAATTTTAGACTAATTTTTGCTTAGGCTTATTAGGCTAAGGTTTGTTTTAGACTTGTGTTTATTACGTTGAGGAGGCTTAAACTTTGAATATGTTTTGGTTGTTACATTGTTATAAAGTACAATTGGTCAAAATCTTCAAGACCCGCTCTAGTCTTAATGCCCATGCAAAGTTCAGGGGCGGGACGTTTTTCTGTGGGACAAGAAAAGAGTACCTAAGCTTAAGCTTTAAACGGATTTTTTTGCTTGGCTAGGCTTAGGCTTAGGCCTAGGCTTAGGAATATTCTCATTCTTACCCTAAGGTTAGGCTTAGGCTTAGGCTTAGGCTTAGGAACATTCTAATAATATTATTCCGCCACTGTTCTTTACATTGACCATATATATTGGAACATGCTGATTTGGCTCATCATAACCTTCTCTGATGATTTCAATTTAATTTCAATTTTTAAGACTTGAATATATACTATCATACAGGCTCCACATTATTTTGTGTGCAGCCTGTGGTAAAATCTTTATCTATTCCATTCTACCCAAAGTATTTTAAACTCTATTTGCAAACAGGCTGTAAAATTTTTCCGTGGTACGAAACTGACACGTTGCTATAAGTATCATAATTAGAAATGAACGTTTACTAATTTGCTATTTTGAAATAGAGAAAGATTTTACCACAGGCTGCACGCAAAATAATGTGGAGCCTGTATCACTTTATGTAATCTTATGCATTACTGCGAAATTAAAAATGTACCTATTTTCAACAGCTAAGACATTTGCATTTTTCCTGTATTAGTGTGTAAAAGCGACGCGCTGAGTTGAATTGTACCATTTTTGCGTTTGATGATTGATTTAGCGCACCTTTGATAAACTTCACGACATAAATGCAGGAGGGAACTTTTTCTGCAACAACTAAACTTTTTTAATCAATTTTGTGCTTTTTATTTCTAACAGGGGGGAGGCTGCGGCTTCCTTGAACTTTCTGCATTTTGAAAGAACACTAAGCAGGATGAGGTTGTCGCTCTCCCCGAACCTCACACTAAACTGTTCATATTCAGACAGCAAGAATCGCTGATAAAATACTTTTGGACTGTTTTGATGTGTGATAAGAAATCGCTAGCGTTGGGGGTTTAAATTCTAAGTTATTAGCTTTTATAGGTTCTGTGTCATGGGAAATTCAAATGTACCCCTCAAAGATAGCCAGAGTTGCAAGCTAGCCTTTTACATTAGCATCATGCTCTGTTAGGCTTGGCGTCTTATTAAATCAACAGGGATCAGGATTTAAAATGACGTCCAGTATGTAATCTCGCGACGAGTCTTAGTATATTTATATTAGTAGATTTTGCTTCTTGCAAAGGTAATAAATTTAGTACTTTACAGTGAGTATTCGATGCAAAGTTATCCGTGGGCCAGTTTTGAATAAATTTTTAAAGATAGTAAACTGAAAATTTTTCGCTTATAGATAGTAAACTGAAAATTTTTCGCTTATAGATAGTAAACTGAAAATTTTTCGCTTATCCCATTCTCAGATGAATATTTTCTATTTTCCCTGAGACCTACTTTTACGCTTGGGTTCGAACTCCAGTGACTGGAGTGGGAGGCGTATACCATCACCACTCAGCTATAGGAGCTTGACGCTCGAGCCCGAGGGGCTCCCACATCTTGTGGTGATTTATTACGTTGTATACGTGTTGCAATTGTACAACACGGTGCGATATATATTATTTAACGTATACACTGCGCTGAGTTGCTTATAAGCAACTCAATGTGAGAAGGGGTTAATATTGATGTTGCGTATTGGATGTGAATTTATCACTGGATTAATTTCGAGAACGTAAAAGTAAGAAGTTTTCCGATAAATATCAGCTAAACTGAAGTTTTTTAATTTTGGCATGTTTTAAGAAACCAAAATATAAATCGTGGAATTATTCAGGAATGTGGTTCGACATTTTAACTCAGGTTTGAATATAGACTTTTTTCGTCTGCTTCAGCTACTTTAACCTTTAACGTAAACAACGCAATTTATTCCAAAAAATTGTTTTACACGATAGTATTTTATATATCCGACGGATATCTGGATATCCGGATACACGCTTCTTTTCGGATACAACCCGGATATATCCGGATATCCGGATATTCGGTGCCCATCTATAGTTCTGGCAACGATGTCTTTCAACACTAAATTTTCAAACTGAATATTTTTACACAACAGTCGATAACTCTTTTTAAGCATCTTATTCATGCGGCATACTTAAACCTAGATAAATGCCAAGACATGCGAGTTTTATTGACGACCAAAGTTAATAGACTGGGGTTCACGTTATAACTGGTGCAGCCAGGAACGAGTTTTAACCCATGTTGATTCGACGTCAACAGAAAATGTAACTATTAAAATAGCGGGTATGAGGACAAAAACTGAATATCATATGATATTTATTTTTACAGGGGGAATGAGCCCCCCGGCCCTTCCCCTTGGATACGGGCCCGATTTGTATTTGTACTTTCAAAATCTATTTATATATTAGGCATCAAGAATTTGCCTACTTGTGTTAACTACGTAGCTAATAGAATTGAAACATATCGCTATACTTTTCGAAGCTGTGAAGCAAATAAGTAAAGCTTTGATGGTTTTCTTAATGTCGATGAAGATAGTTTTTTCAAAATGGACGATACATTCAAATTTTTCAAACTTTCCTAGATTTCTGCTTGAACCAGCATTTTATGTTAGTAGTGGCTATGGTTTGTTTTCATAATGAAATTTCTCAGAATTCCAACGGAAACCAACATATTTAAACTGTATCCTTGAATTTGGACACGTACATCTTCTTGGCTTTCTAATAAGGCTCCTCATTTTCAGCTGCAAGAAAATAGAAACTGTCATATCCTTGTCTAACCAACTCGTTGCAACTAAACGGTCTGCATGACCCCTGTTCGAAGTTTTGTCCAAAATTGAAGAATACACTGTATCCAAAGTGTTTACGTGCAAAGCTTAACGTCTAACGCCGATGCCTTTGCTTTTTTAACAGTTTAACAACGATCCTATTCTAATATTCTATGTTTATGTTGCGTTGCGTTCTGCTGTTAATTTGATAAGTTGGGTAGGTTAGGGTACGACGGTTTTAGTCCTGAGTGCATGTAGCTAAACATGACGGTGTTCTTATGAGGTTTCGATCCCATGGCCGACAGACTCTCAGTCCAGCGCACTACAACCGAGCCACGCCGCATCACAATCAGCTGCGGAGTTTTCAAGTTTTTATAAGAACCTCAAAATTACACTCATGTAAGTTTTACTGCTGCTGCATATGAAGGCACCACATATGCATCGTTATTTTAACCGATGTGCAGCATCAGCATGCGGTTTCATTGTGCCTCCGTGCATCACCCATGTTACTTTTAAGTGCATCCCATTATCCCTAGGTACTATATAGGAGAGGTGGCTAGAATTAAAGCTATTATTTTTTATTAGGCTTAGGCTTAGTTTAAAATTTATTATTGTGCTGAATGATGTCTAGGCTTAGTGTTAGGAATAGTAATCGTAAAATAACAATGGTCACTTTATCAGGTTTTCCAGCGATATTATAAACAAATAAAGACTGTCAACATACACGGGCACATGCAAACATTTAGGTACATTACATGTATGACAGAAAAAATGAGCAGAAGTACAATTGGTGGCAAACATCGGGCAAGTTAAAGTATATGTTTCCAAAGGTATATCATGTTTTGCAATATATACTTTATTGCTTGTGAAATTTAGTATTTTGTTCGTAATAAAAATTACAAATAGAATTGTTTACTATCAGTGTGCGCATCTATGGCGGCGACTGCAACGCCGCCCATTGGGGGCTTGAAAATGTTTCATGGCGTGTTCAAGGCCCACGAGCAGTTTTTTGCTAAAACTGTAATGGTCAAAAATAACGATGCTAACGAAGCTATGCGGCTACTGAACAGGTTAGACTTTTTACATTTTCACTGTTTGATTGAGCCTATGTAGCTTTGTCTGGAATGCAGTGCATAATTTAGTTAACACAATGCTGTGTATTATACCTGTAACAAGTCTGAAGTGCCAAACCCATTTGTAGTGCATAACTTGATGGAGCTGATGCGGTTTCCTGATTACTGGCACGCAGAAACCAGGGTTTAACGGGAGTTCTCTTTGTTTCATCACCAAAAGGTAGTTTCCGTAATTGAAATTTTCGTAACTTCATGCATATTTATTTCAGATTGTTGCGTTATGAAGGAATTATAGACATTATTAGACGGACGAAGTATTTCGAAAAACCATGTTATCGCAGAAATCGTATAATGTACGAAAGATGTAAAGCAATTTATGACGAAGATATGACACGAAAAATTAATTTTGTAATGCGAAAAAATCGGGCTGATCCTTATCCTGGACAGTAATAAGCAGAGATGGGCGGTCTCGGCAAGTCTCGGTATTTGGCTGGTCTCGGTTTCTATCTCGGTCTCGCTTTTTTCAGTCTGGATGGTTTGTAAACGAAGACCAAAGGGGTTATAAAGCGAAAAGCAATCACAAAAGTTTTCCTTAGATCGCAGCTTTGGCCCAGAAGTATTTGTGCATTTCGCCTACCAACATAAACAGCGAACGATTGTGAGTGGAGCACCGTTACCTGGTTATACAGCGATTTGAGAAATAGAGTGACCCCCATCGGTTATCCAAAATTCTGATTTTGAAAGGAACGTCCAAAACTTTGATTTTATTGTGCCTAACGCACAAATAGTTGCATTTTCTTGTTTTTAAGGCTTCCTGTAAAAAATTATGGTTCATCCACGTTATAACATCTACGCTATGTCAAAAATCGTCCTGTGTATTCGGTTTGCCTGGGATCAAAAGCAACTGTATTGCTTTGAATTAGGAACTATGCCTGGGGTGTTTTGAGACTGGTATTTGTCTCTAGTCTGTTCGAAGGGTATGGGGACAGTGGCCAAGTGATAAATAAAGTATAATTTATTGTCGTGCATCAAAAGTTTTGTTATAAAATCGTACGTATCTTTATTTTCGGTAACGGTTAAAAATTGATCGAGACCGAGAACAATAGTCTCGGTAGGTTGGGTCTCGACCTCGTATTTTTGACCGAGACCGCCCATACCTTGTAATAAGGGGGAAAAGCGGTGTGTCAACAAATTTGGCCGAGAAATCTATGTATGTGTACGGATGACACATAAGACTTTCCGGTTACTTCAACAAGTTGTATGTGTGCCGATTAAAGCTTTTGCTTAATGTTTAATGCAAACGAACCTATGTGGCCAGCCCATTTCAAAATTCTGGCTTTCGTGAAATTCCTCGCTTGTAAGTTATTCGAAATCTTCGCGCGGCCACGTGAATTTTTGGGCTGCCTGCGGTCCTGTTTTCGTGCAAACAAAGAAGTGCGCTGTTTTTGTTAAACTTCGCAGAGTTTTGATTTGTAATGTTATCAACAAGTTGCGAATTTTATGGTTTCCTTGTGTTTATAAATATGTCTTTATTACAGCATTATAGTGTTTTGTATAAATTGTTTTGCAGTTTAGATTGTTTCAGAAAAATGTAGTTTTGAATAATTATGAGCTTAAGCACAAATATGTAGTATACGAGCGATACACACTGTGTAGTGTTGAACAAGATTCAGATGTATGAGCACTGTTGAACAAATCACGGGCGGGACGTTTTTGTGTGGGACTGCAATACAGTAACCTTAAGCTTTGACAATTTTTTGCTTGGCTTGGGCTTAGGGATATGATCATTCTTACGCTTAGGAATGTGCTCATTTTTACGCTTAGGCTTAAGTTTAGGAATATGCTTATAATACTGTTCTGCCCCTGTTCTTTACATTGACCACGCCTTCTATCCGAGAGACTGGGATACGTTTCTTGAATAATTCATATAAAAGCTAGTGATGGGCATCGGATATTTTTTCATATCCGGATATCCGGCATTCTATTTCGGATATCCGAAACTCGATTTTGTTGGAGTTTCCGTACCTCAATTTTCGGTTCTTAAGCACTTGTTTTACTTGTTGCTCTAAAGGAAGTACCTTGACCCTCAAGCAAATATTGATATGAGCTTAAAAGATACAATTCTAAAAATCGGTATTTATTATGCCAGTACTGTAGTGACCCGAATAAGAGGGGTACCCATTTTGGTCCCAATCAATAGGGGTCTGTATCCCTAATAAGAATCCGTAAGCGCATAGAGTCCCTAAACCCTAATTAGAGTCCATAAATGTGAATTATTCATAATTGTAGCGACATAAATGACTCCAGAACCAAATAAAGGTGAGTTCAAAACTTTGAGTGTGTGAATAGTTCGTAATTTCGAATACTGAATGAAACCACCAACTCCGCGTCTAGGTCCGTATTTCAATGACGCTAACTTACTCTGGTTCAGTAATGCAGTCGTTTTTCCCTTTATTCCCCCAACACCGTATTAAAGCTATATTCAATAAAGCACAAATACCGAGTACAACGAGTAAACGAGTAATATGCTTATGCTGCTGACCTTATTCAATCGAATTGTGACGAAAGTTCCTTTGTTTCAGGTGCTTTCTGCACGTCTACTACGATGCCTTAGTTCTGTTGTTCCACTAAGTCACTAGCTCACACCGTATAACACCAAATGCAAACTTAACGTGACAACCCAAATTCTCCGTATAACCCCAGGTAATTGTACACAATCCCAAGATTCCCCTGAAAACAGCCGAAACTAGCCCTGCTAGAATCGACAAACCCCAGAAAACTCCAAATATAACCCCAAGAATTCCGTTAACACATTTCCCAAGTAACCCCGGTTTCCCCTGGTACTGTCCGAAGGCTCCGCGCTATGCGCTTCCTTGTTGATTTCCTTAAGCCGGTTTCACCGTAGGCTCACATGGAGCTACCGTGACACTGTTTCAATTAATTCCTTATCCGCCCAAGTCATCCGTACACGTATGCAAGTCAACTCCGTAAAACTATAATTCTAACTGCACCAAACTCGTTATCAATAATTATTTTGGGACCTGGTTACCCCAGGCCCCGTTTTGAGCTATTTTGCATATTTTGTGTGTCTCGGGCACCTTAGGGACACATGACGTCATCACTGCAATATATGCAACACAACAACAACAGCAATATGTCCCCTCCTTACCCCTAGCTATGCGATTACGCACCATAAGCCGATAAAAAATATATTTAGGAGTGGCACAGCCACCTACAAAGCGTAGGTATTTAAGTTTGAAAGTACGTTCCTAATAATAACCTTGCATTATGGCTAAAGCTTTTGATACAAGGCAAATAAACATTCAATTCAAGGATTAGTTACAATACCGGATATATGTTAACGAAGTGTGGCGGAGGACGGGATAAAAATAATTAACAGTCCGTAACCGAATAACAGGGGGTACCCTCTGGAGAGGTCAAATAAATATCAGTCCCCCTCATTCGGTTCACTCACTAGTCACTTCAGTATTTCAATAGTTCTGGGTATTCAGTTTAGAAGACTGCTACAGACTACTAAATAAATACTTGCGTTGACAACTTAAAATTGAGTTGATTTGGCTTATCCTTTGCCTTATTTAAACCACTGCAATAGAGATTCCATCGAATACAACCCTTCCCTCGAACTAGACATACTTGAATCGTTTAAGTTCCAAGAACAAAGAACCAGATTGACATACACTTATATGCTAAATCGTACAAACATCAGCCCGTGTTACTTATACTGGTGTCGCGCTTTCAGCAGCGGGTCCAGAAATTTCTAAATGGGCGAGATGGTAAATATTTTGAAACGCAATTTTTCTCCAAAAAATTTTCTTAGCGGGAAAATTATAAGGTAGGACCCTATATTATAACGAATGTATTATGATGAGAGGACACATTGTAAGGTAATGAATGACCATATCATTTTATCACAAAAAATTTATGTGGGGAGTGGGGACAAATTGTAAGGTAGGTGTCCTTAGTCATTTTTCGTATCCTATCCGGTGTTGATCTGTAGTCTATATCATACTGTTTTCGGTAAATTGCTATCATTATTCTCAGATACACGAAGTGTTAACTCAGAAAAACTGTATTAAATATAACCGCTAAAACGTCCCAGAGGTAAATTAGCGTCGCATTCAATTACGGATAAACTAGACCTGTGTGAAACCGAGCCGTATATCGAATTCTACAGAAACTCAGGCCCATGTTACTTTTAGGGCCGTAGAGGTTTCTATTACAATTTTTGCTTAGGCTTAGGGATACGTTCAATCTTCTGTTACGCCCCTAAAAGAAACATTGGCCGAAATTCAATAAAGAACACACCAGTTTTATTAAATGTCTGAGCGTCAAAAAAGCAGAACACGAAACTGATTGAGACGAAATAGCAACGGATTGCATCCAAATACAGAATTTTTTGTCAGCTCCAGCTGCTTTGGTGGTGAAACGATGCAAATTATTCCAAAAAAATTTATCCAAAAGCATTTTGGATATCCGGATTATAGATACTTCGTTTGAGAAAGGGTTGTCTTTTTGTGAGCTAGCAGCCGGTTTTTAAGTTCTGTTCTGGGAAACTACATTGATGCCAAGCCAAGTCGTACGTCTAAATATAAAGCGAGTTTGCCACTAGTTTTTAAGACAATCTGTCCTTTTATATAAAGTGTGTCGTTTAATGATTCCGTTTTGCTTCGTAATTTTTGTACTGTTGCTTTTGAAACTAATTATACAACCCAGCTTTATTCAGCAGATAAATAAATACATTTAATTACTGGCCAATATTACTTATGTTAGGCGTAAGCCCAAGCCTAATAAAATTGGCTAAAAGTAATATGGGCCTTACGACTGATATACTTTGAAATGTCAAATGGTAAAACTTCGATTTAAAATGCTGTTTACGAGTTAGGTAAACGCAACGTGCAACTATTTCTCGTGCAATATAAATTCTCCTTGCTACCGAAATTAAGTTGGTATTAATAACTTTACCATAGACGAAGTTCATGCCTAGGGCGTATTACTATAAAAATCTGGCTTACAAACACAATTTACAAACATCAATATAATCACCGAGGCATGTATACTAAGTTATCGAAACCAAAAATGAACTAAATTTATTAGCACTTTACACTGATTAGTTTCAAACCAAAAAATTATGCTGTTTGTCTGAGTTTTGAAACGACATCCGGAGGAATTACTAATTCTTTTGGCTTTTCCCACGGAAAATCTGGATTTCCAAAGTGTCCGTTTTCAGCTGTTCTTTCGTAGATTGGAGTTGTCAAATTAAGCTGCCTGAAAATGCAATTATTCTATACCTTTGCAGTTAAATGACGGTATGCACATTTCTAGAGGTACATAAAAATGAAAATCACGAACGAAATGATATGGAACAACTCCCAGGAGCAAACAACCCCAATAGATTATAACAACCACCGATCACTCAGTACAAGGGAAAATAATGTCATTTACTTAAAAGCATTTTATTCGGGTAATGGTTGAACATAAATCTACAGATCTTTGTCTTCACAAATCAAAAGTGGAGCTAAACATTTTGGACTTCAGTAATTTATTCTAATTTCATACTTACACGCAATTAAAACAGACCCATGTTTACATGGTATCCGGCCTATTTTCCGCGAGACTTAAGCTAAAGCTTTAGACGAATTTTTTGCTTGGCTGAGGTTTAGGCTTAGGAATATGCTGATTCTACGCTTGGGCTTAGGCTTAAGAATATGCTTATAATACTGTTCCACCCCTGTTGTTTACATTGGCCGAGACTTTTACAGCTTTAGGTTTAGACCAGGATACAACTGGAGGCTTGCATCCGGCTCTGGCAGAAAATCGACCACCGGCAATTCTTTTCGCGTTTCGTTTTAACTTTTGGCACAGTTTTGGAGAAAAAATTGCCAAGATTTCGTAAAAAGTAAGCGTAAAACCAAAACGATTTGAGAACACTGATTTTTGCTAAAATTAACAAATAAAATAAACATAATTTCGGCTACTTAATTTCGCCTCATCCCCGGCTCCGAACTGATTTTTTGACCTGCGGCCCAGGTATTTTTTACTTCCGGCTGCTCCCTGGTTTAGACTAATTCACAAGAAGTTTAAGCAAATACTTTAGACTAATTTTTCCTCTGGCTTAGGATTACGAATATTATGTTTTATTCTTGCGCTTACGTTTTTATTAGTTTAGGCTTATGAATGTGCTATTGCTAACACTCTGTTACGGTACTCATCTATGCGTTAACCGCAAAACATGTAAACTAACCTCATTAACATTCCTGGCCGAAGATCAAAATTTTCGTTGACTACTTTCAACATATCGCCTGAAGACAATGGAGAACTTCCAAACGAACTAATCATTACAGATAACGGTTTAGCGACCCCAATAGCATATGATACCTAAATGAAAAACTACTCAAACAAACTTGCTGACACTAATATAACATCTGCAATCAATCAAGACACACATTAATGTAATTTCAGGGTGTGACCAGGGTGCAACCGGAATTCCGGTTCCGGTTCCGGCATTTTTTCACCTTCCGGTTCCGGTTCCGGTAAATTTTTACCGGATTTAAAAATTCCGGTATTATAATTTGGCCGTTTTCTTAACTTTGCTAATTTTTAAGAATCTCTTTTGAAAGCCACTTGTACTCCGAATATAAGCCATTGCTGGTGGATTTCACTTCAGTCGATGATGAAAATCTAAAATACAACAAATAAAATAAATACCTATGTTCGACTAAGGTTATTTCACAAATAATAGAGCAAAAAATACGATTAAAATGAAATTTTTGGTGAAATGCGTTTTTCACTTTCCGGTTCCGGTTCCGGTAAAATTTTCAAATTCCGGTTCCGGTTCCGGTTCCGGTAAATTGTAATTCCGGTTGCACCCTGGGTGTGACCGGATATCCGTTGTTCCCGGTAAAAATCAGTATCCATTTCCGTTATAGAAATACCGCAAATGCCGTTATTTTACGCTCATAGTCAGTTATAAATCACGTGTATATCTTGGAATTTTTCGTTACAGATATACTGCGAATATCCGATATGAAATGATCATTATGATATTGATCTAAAATCTTAAAAATTTTGGTGTATCCGTTTTTTCTTTAAAATTTTTGATAGCCGAGTGAATATTTGCACGTCTCAAATTGTGTTGGCATAAAAATATAACATGTTTGAAACTTTTATACTTCAATATCCATTTTCCGTTTCCACAGTTTTGAACCCTGATATATACAAACAGTGAAAACTGAATTTTGCTCAACTTAATAATGTTGAGAAAAATGATTTCTGTGAAAACTTCTAATTTCTACCTAAAATATAATTAGAGTTCGTACACTGATCTTTAAAACTATTGATATCAAGCTTTAAGTTAGAGCTCGAAAAAGCACTATGGTGTCAGACCTTGTAGGTTGCAAACAAGTGCTGTGGTAGTGTTTGCCTCTACAGTATATTGATTAGTGCGTACATATCGTTCATTGTTCAAACCTTAATGTTGCTTTGAAATTTAGCGAAAATAAGACCATGGCATACGTGGATATATTCATTTGAATACCAAGATATTATTGCAGACAATTACCTGAACTAAACATCGGCAACAAAGTTTAGCTTTTACCAATGATTTCGCCACCCAGCGAGCCGCATAAGCAGCGGAGCGATCGACTTTTGACGGATCTTTGCCCGAAAATGCTCCACCACCATGCGCACCCCAGCCACCGTAGGTATCAACAATAATTTTACGCCCAGTTAGACCAGCATCGCCCTATAATTTCAACCATCATAGTAGCCGCAATTGCTACTACATTGTAATGCAACGAAACATTTTGCAAAGATTCAAAATATAAGATTGAAGAGTGTTAACTTTGTTGCACTGTTGACAAAATTATTGTGATGAGTGAATTAGTTAATAATTTTTTAAATGAACAAGATTTACCTCAGGACTACTGTTTGTGATTCCAGATTCCCAAAAAGCTTCAATCTGTGATGCTTTTCTTAAATTCCAGTCATAGGCGCAGTCATGGTTGTGGAAAACGTTTGGTTACGTTCTATAAAAAAGTTTCGATGTGGTGTCTTGTTTTTCAATCGGAAACAAATCGTGTTCAAAACTCTGTACAAATATCGCAAAGGGATTGACCCCTATCACCCCACCTGGCTGTGTTTTTAATTATATCAAAACAATGACCAACATACCATGGGTCCTCCCATAGTGAATGATCCGCACGGGTTCAAATGAAATACAGTATCGTCGTCAATCAGTCCTTTTGGCATTATTGGTACGATAACTTGATCATGAAGCACTTTGCGCAGTTCTTCCAGCGTAATTTCGGGTCCGTGTTGCGTACTTAAAACGACCGTATGAATACGCTGAGGTATGCACGCCCCTTTGACCATTTTATATTGAATTGTTACCTGTAACATTATTAAGTAAAAAAGAAGTCAGAAGCATAGGTTTCATATTAGGTTTACGTTATGCTTACGCTTAGACGTAGGTTTAGGCTTAAAAGCATAGGTGAGACCGAGACTTGTGGTCTCGGTCCCGGTCAATTTTTAACCGTTACCGGAAACAAAAATATTTTTAAACAAAAAATTTGGACATTTTTAATCTGCCCAGAATTGCCGTTTCATAAAATTAACCTAACAAATTGCCGCCTAATTATATTTTTTTTACTTTATTTATTACTGGGCCATTGTCCCCATACCCTTCGAATGAACTCGAGACAAATCCCACTGTCTCAAAACACCCTCGGTATAGTACCTAATTCACAGCTGTAGTGTTGTTTTTTATCCCAGGCAAACCCAATAGACTGGACAATTTTTTAACATAGCGTAGACGTTATAACGTGAATGACCCATAATTTTTTACACGATGCTTTAAATGTTTTAAACGCGAAAATGTTACTATTTGAGTGTTACACACCATAAAATCAATGTTTATGGGTTCCTTTCAAAAACAGAATCTTGGATAACCCTCGGGGTCATCCTATTTGTTAAACCACTATAAAACCATGCAGCAATGCTCTACTATCGTTCGCTCTGTGTTGGTTGGCGAAATGCGTACGTATTTCAACCAAATCCCGAGACTTGCTGAAGCCGAGACCGCCCGTCCCTGTTTACTGCACAGCTCATCATTTTTACACAAAAACAATCACCTGGGCGTTTGTTTACTTCCCTGCTCCACAAAATGCGGGGAAATAGAATAGGCTTAGGGTTTGGCTTAGGTTCAACCTTAGGCGTAAAATTTACGGTTATAAATATAACAAACAGTAATACGGGGTTTTTTGCCTTCTATAGAATTACCACTTTTTAGAGGAGGGCAAAGGAAAGAAATAGCACAAAACGGCACCTGAGATTTAGAATCTGGTCGTATAAACGGCAGAGTCCCGTCTCGTCGCAGGGAGTGTAATCGACGATTAATGGTATGTGCCAATTGAAGAGTTAGTGGCATCGCTTCTTCAGTCTCATCGGTTGCGTAACCGAACATAATGCCCTGAAAATATTCTCTACAATTAACGAAATTGCAACAATTATTGTTAACGAAACAGACAATAACGTTTATACATAGTACAATTGCAATACTAAGTTTTGAAAGATTGTTCTAACGAATCAATGTTGCGCTATTCGTGTCGTACTGCAGCGATCAATAGAAATATAAATTAGACATACAATTTTTATACACTCTGTAAATAAGTAAGTACTATGCGCCGCACCAGACAATCTAAAAGATCCATTTGCTTTCCTATGCATGTACTAAATCAAACCCATAACAATAAATTTGGTATCTGGTTCCGGCAAAACATTGAACTGGACTATGTTATTGATATCCGGTACAATCGTGTAATCAATGTAAAACCCGTACTGAAATTGTTCAAGGACGGGGCATATAATGTTAGGACGAAGGTATATGGAAATTTCACAGGATTTACAAGCTGCGTGAAAACCTCTAGAGCGGACCAAAATTATTCTATGGGGCTGAGACCCATTTCTTGTCCGCCTAGGAAGCCGAATCCAAAAACCCTAATAAACCACCCTACCGCTAATTTACTTGGTCGCCAGCCCCAATATCTTCTTCTGTTCGATTCAGATGAACTCCGGCTGCAATTTCAGGTGCTTGTTCTTCTAGCGCTACCAGCACATTGCAAGTTTTATAATCAAATCCTGAACAACAAATCATAACGCAAAGGCGTCAACAATTTCATCTCTTTTATATGTACATATTATTATCTGCTTTATATTAACAATAAAACATTTAAACTTTGTTTCATCAGTTCCAAAGTGAACAACTCGTAGTTGACGCTACACGCCAGGGTTCCAACAGGAGCTGAATTTTGCCCGAATAGGAACATGAATTAAATTTCTTTGCAAAAACCGGAGCAGGAACAGAAACCGGAATTTGAAACAAATTTCATGCCTGAATAACTGCTGGACTTTTTAGAAAACTTGCCAAAAATGGGCTGAAGCGAACTTTCAGCTATTTCAAAGTCAAGTTTTGCGAAAACAACAGAAACAGTTTATTGACAAAATTGAAGTAATTGCAAAAACGGTCATGTCGAAACAACAATTTTTCAAGACAAAGTTTCCAATACTTAAATCATTAGGAATAATTGGCCACAAAACCGTAAAAACTTCCGGTTCCTGCATCTTCAAATGCAGGAACATGAGCAGGAATTCCGACCGGAACAGGAATTCCGGTTGAACCCTGTTACACACAGTGTAGTATGCAATGCTGTTCCTATCATGCATATTGCGCTTATGACATTGCTATTGATACAAATACGTTGTATTTAACCGAAGTCTATGTCTTGATAACAGATATTCCCTGTTACACCATTCTTATTCTCCCAACACCACACGCAATCTTTCTACCAAGTTTTCCTGCGTTGATAAATCTACCTTTGGAACAATCATCGTATCCAATCTTTTTAACAACCCCTCGTACAACACGCTGGTAATCAACGGTCGCTTTGCTCGTAATCTCACCCATTATCATAATCATACCAGTTTTCGTTACAGTCTCTAAAATCAGTTGCATATGGTATCAATATGTACAATTAAAGCTACAGCGCTCAACATACGTAATTTGAGTACTGTTTCAGCCATCTTTAACATTCAACTTGGTATCAGGCAGTCAGATCAAAAATAGAATGCTGTCGTTAAAATAACTAAATGCTAAAAAACTTTCGGTATCTTGATTCAACACTGACAAAAATTTTCGGCATACCAGTTTCGCTATACAAATCTGACGCAGAAATCTAAACACATTAAGATACCGTTCCCTACGCACGTACCACAAGCAACCTTTGCATTTGGATCTTGCTTCAGGTGTGCATCCAAAACAGCGTCACTGATCTGATCACACATTTTATCTGAAAATTGCTCAAAAATAATAATTTTCGTTCCGAAAAACTCAGCTTGGTAGTATCAATTCAACGTTAAATTTAACAGTCTTCTATGTTCCTATCAGGGTGCAACCGGAATTACAATTTACCGGAACCGGAATTTGAAAATTTTACCGGAACCGGAACCGGAACCGAAAAATGAAAAATGCATTTCACCAAAAATTTCATTTTAATCGTATTTTTTGCTCTATTATTTGTGAAATAACCTTAGTCGAACATAAGTATTTATTTTATTTGTTGTATTTTAGATTTTCATCATCGACTGAAGTGAAATCCACCATCAACGGCTTATATTCGGAGTACAAGTGGCTTTCAAAAGAGATTCTTAAAAATTAGCAAAGTTAAGAAAACGGCCAAATTATAATACCGGAATTTTTAAATCCGGTAAAAATTTACCGGAACCGGAACCGGAAGGTGAAAAAATGCCGGAACCGGAACCGGAATTCCGGTTGCACCCTGGTTCCTATACGTACGTACATATTAATCTACTATTAATCTAAGCCCGTATTCTCAGAAGTACGTAGCATCTATCACCAGTTGGTGATAGGTCCTGTAACTTTGGAACCAGCCCATGCTGAGGTTCGAAATTCGGCACATAGTTCGCGTTTGATTGGTCCTACTTCTGTACCAATTTTAAGATCTACAACTGTAGATGTTCGTCTGTTTGAAAACCTATCGCTAAGTGATGACAGGTGCTATACGCATTTGAGAATATGGGACCTAGCTAGAGGGCCTATAACTACACCGTAGTAGATTGCAAACTTTAATTTGTGAATTGTCGTTATTTGTTTGTTTCGAAACCCACTGCGGATTGGCGGCAGTATCCATTAGAAAATTCAAAATACGGAGTAAAACATACCCGGATGCCCTTCGCTGACACTTTCCGACGTAAACAAAAAGTGATCTGGAGGCATTTTCGATACTTTGCTTCCAATCATACCTGAAACACCGTATACATACCACAATGACTAGTAATGTACGCACGTATTCATGAACTATGCATCACGGAGTGACGAGGATTAAAGTCTCTTGTAGACTTTCCCCACATTTAAAGCCAAACCTTAGGCTTAGGTGAAGATTACTATCAGCTTGTGTCTATAACTAGCTGGAGATAGGTGGTATACGCAGCTGACAATACGGGTACACGGACGTCTAAAACCGTCAGCCTAACTACCTAACAACAACGGAACATAAGTGTTTAACAACAAAAAACCCATTTCAAGAAACATAATTCATTTAATCAGCACCGTACTTTTTCATAAATCAACTTCCAATAAAATTAATATTGAAAAATAAGATTACAATTATTTTTTTTAAATTTGCATAACGTTACGACAAATCGCCGTTCCCCAGTTAGCACTAGAACTCAAGAGTTAAAAGTGAAAAACAAACTAACTATAACCTTCCTTAGAACAGCTTACAACTATTAAATAGATTCAATGGCAGATTGAAGTTTCTTAGTCACACAATTGGTTAACACTGAATTGAAACTGATTAACGGCCATCGCACGTGTACGTTTACATTGAAATTTATAGCTCCAACACTGCCTATAAACCTCTCCATAGCGATTACTTTACTATCAGCTATCGTAATTTCGACCAATGTTACTTTTAGGGCCGTCCCGGTTTCTAAGGGTTCTGTATAAGATAAGAGTAGGCTTACATTCTAGACTACATTTTTTGCTTAGGCTTAGGCTTAAAAATACGCTTCTGCAACGCTTAGGCTTAGGCTTCGGAATACGCTTAACCTACTGTTACGGCCCTAAAAGTAACATTGGCCCTAATTCCAACTCGGGCTCAAGATTCCTGTAAGATGTTGAGCAAGCTTTCAATTTCCTAAATAGCAGCCTATCACAATTTTAAACTATTACATATATTTTCTATCTTCGGGTGCTACGTCTTGCCCTTCGATTAGAAATACTACACTTAAAGCCTGAATTCACTGACAACACAACGCAGCAAATTTAACATATAAATCAAGCGGAATGTGATATTTACGGAAATCTGCACCCATCTTTTCTATCAAGCTAAGCATCTAAAGGAACAATCTAAAGATTTTTTCTCAAATTAGAATATCTATATTCGTTTTATCTTCTTAATTTAACGGTTTGTTTTGTTCCCCTGGCATCTTTCAAGTTTTACTCAACTATTGATTTTGGATAGGGATGTGCCGATACCAAAATTTTTGCCAATGCCGATTCTTATTCTGAAATTTTGCCGATGCCGAACCGATGCCGATTAATCGGCACATCACTATTAATTTTGAAATTATTTAACTAATCTCAAAATTTATTTGTATTTGATTTTCCAATCCTAGCTTCAGTTGTTATAAAATGCTGTTGCGGTTGACCCACCCGGCAGAATACCAGAAAACAGCAACAAACGGAAACATTCACGTGACGTTTCAAAAAAAATTTCCACGTCACCGGCGTACTGTTTTCATAGAAGTACAATAACAGCATCAACTCGCGGTATTACTACAGTTAGCAAACCATAATAATTTCCGTGGATAATTTCCAACTGCTCAAAGCTTTAAAATCAAAACAACATAACATATGATAGTCAACTCAAATTGAATTCAATAACAGCATAGTGAGCGTTTCAAAGTATATTTTTACGTCGAGTTTCAAGCATTAAACACCATGACTCTCTTTGTTGGTAAATCATACTATAAAACCTAGCCTACATAATTGTAAAAAGGAACAACAGAGCGCAAAACTAGATCCCACTACGATCATAATAGACTGTGTTATATATAAGCTAAAACACAATAGCGAACTACATATAGTATATTTCTCTCCAAACTAGCAATAAAACAATAACTAGAATCAGAAACCTAATCATCAAAACGAATTATATTAGTTCTATTCATGCTTATTCACTGCTAACGTACGCCTACTACAGTCTAAATTGACTGTACAACCTATCACGTCAGAACAATCTATTGAAGCTAGTTTTTCGTAGGCACGTACTTTGAGTAAAACGAAAACATTATCCACTTGCATTTAGACTTAAGTCAGGAACGCACTTACTTACCAGCCAAATTATTTATCTTACTGCATGCATAGTCAATGTCTAGAAGCTTAAAAACAGCCCAAGTTCTTGACAATATTTACTAATCTGCAGGGTTCAAAGCGGAACGGGATTATACCGGAATCGGAACTACAAAATTTATATTAACAAGTATAATATTGATTTAGGGTGTCTGTTGGCTGGCAACAATTCTCAAAAACGTCGCATGAACAAATTGGCAATCTTTTTTGGCTCTGTAAAGCTAAACTACAATCAATTATTGATACGTTAACTTATCGAAAACAAATAGATAAATGATGCTGAATTTTTATACAACATATCATAACAAGTAAGTATAAAATTAAAATGTGGAAATTCCGATTCAGATTGATTGTGCAATCGGAATCGAAATCGGAACTCGTTTTAAATCGGAATTCTATTCGGAATCGGAATTCCGATTGCACCCTGGTAATCTGGCCACGAAAAACCTTTATACTGAAAATCTTTGATTTTCGTTAAAGCTGCGAAAGTTTAGTAAAACGTAGAATAAAGTCGAAATCGAACTTCAGTATATAATTTCTCTGAAACCCAGGCATAAACGTGTTATTTGCAACAAAAACGTATATATACCATTATCTGCCAAAAAAGTTTTTAATACGCGTAAGGATTTCAAGTAAGGACCGGACAATACGTCATTGATTTCGAATTCTAACCGTGACGTCGAATATATGAAGCAGACTTAACAGCATGCTATAGAAATTTGCAAAGGTCGAGATATTGAATCCTTGACCAATACCGTCAATTTTTGTTTAATCCGAACTTCTGTTGCCACCCTGAAACTGTCTATGCAAAAAATTTTTTTACGAGGGTACTTAACTTTTGAAAAGCCATGTACGTGAATTGATTTAGGCTCCATATCGCTGCACATGGCATTTTCCGGCATCGTTGTCAGGAAGTAATCTGTAACAGTGACCACGGTGCAGCTGGCTTTAAAGCATAAATATCCACTACACAATTGCTCTAAATAAAGATATAGTGTAACAACAGAATGTACAATGCACGTCCCATGGGTGTAACTTTTTTCAGCGGGACTGGAATAGTGCAAGCTTAAGCTTCAGACTATCGTTTCTTAGGTTTAAAATATTTTACGGAATTTATTTAGATACTCTTGCTACGGAACATATTACATTCCCAATCACATAAGACAGCTACATTTTATTTTTTACTCTATTTGGAGGTACGTGAAAATGAAAGACAAATGTGGGATTTCGGACGCATTTAAATAAAAACTAATGTGATCAGTATCTTTACCACACTATCTGTTGCGGGGTTTACGTGATAAATGGTGCAGGTGTGTCACGTTCTATATATTGGTTAACGTTTTGACTGCGATGTAACCCGACATATTCCAAAAACCGTGGTTGTCTGCTAACAGTACGTATCGGTCACGTTTTCTTTCAGTGCCCTACATCGTCCATATCATAAGATACTAACAGACATGTGAAGTTAGTATCATATATTCCGAGACAATGTAAATAAAAATATTAATATGGCAAGTAATTTAAATAGATGGGAAAATTCAGAATTTCCGGGAAAATTGTATCTTTGCCGGGACAATTCAAAATTTGCCGAGAAGTCTAAATTTGCCGAGAAAATTCAAATTTTGGCATGAAAATTCAAATTTTGCAGGGAATATTCAAATTTCGGCGGATTGTCTTATGATACGTTTTAAACAACATATAGTTTCCATATCAGCTCCAATCGACTAAAAAGTCGGATGAACCAAGTAATCTCCGCACCACGTTTATTGTCATAACAAATTTCTTGTCAAACATAAAAAGCTACACCGGCAGAATATTTGACCAAATAGGTTCCCACTGTTTAACGCAGCATTTTCGACTAAAATACATCATGCCGACGCCGAAAGTCATCTTTGTTTCCAAGACTTCAGCTTTGGAAAGCGCGTATAAAGAATAAAATATAAACTTTAGAATAATTTTTGCTTAGCCTTTAGGCTTAGCTAGAGGCTTATCTTTACACTAAGGCCTAGGCTTTAGAAAATATGGTTACTTCAAACCGGACAATATTCGAAAATTATCTTGACAGTATGATTTATAACTTGACATTTGGATCTACGATGTTGCGCTCTCATTTAAAAATGTTAAACAGCTACGTTCATTATGGAATAAAATAGCCACAATTTTTTAATTCAGGCCTAACCGAAAATAAACTAGATCATACGAACGGAAACCAAATTTAAGGTAAAGACCCTCCCACTATCCTTCTACACTCAACAAAATGCGTTTCTGCGTCAAGTCCAGCGATAGAACCCTCACGTTCACAGCTTGACCAACAGCAATTTCCTCACACGGCCCCAAATGCTGATTGGGCGCGAGTCCATCTTTCCCAACTCCACAATCTATAAACGCTCCGAACCCTGTAACATTTCTCACCACTCCTTGCAGCTGCTGGCCCACAATCAGGTCGGTGACAGAGCGAATATTCTGTCGAAACTGCGGCCGATCAAATGAATCACGAAAATCAGCTGTCAGTGGTTGGCTAAGTTGCTCAGCAATACTTCTCAGCTGCTCGGGCGGATTTTCTGGAAATTGTGACGTCAACAAACAGCTACTGGTGGCCTCAAACCGTTTCAGTATGGTGCCACTCTCAGAGCCATTTCTTAGCGCTTTAGCTTCAGTTTTCGTTCCATCGTCTCTTGCCTTTTTCCACTCCGGCAAACCTCTACTACCCTCATACTGCCCAATATCAGATTTCGTGCATCCAATAAGGCTTAAAAGTCTTTTGGCAACATCGTACGACTCCGGATGTAAACTAGTTGCATCGAAAGGTTCAAATACACCAGTCATCTCCCGGCTTGACTCAGTTATCTTCCTTTTACCACCTGTTTTCCTCAATCCACCATTTGGCCGTTTTCCACCTATTTGTTTTAATTCAACTTCATTTTCTGACACTGGGAATATCCTAACAAACCCAGCGCATTGTTCGTAGCACTTTGGGCCCAAACCTTTAACTTCGAGCAAATCTGATCGGCACTGAAATCTTTTCCCCGGCATCCGGTACCTGTGAGCAATGATATTTTTCGACTGACTAGCCGTCAGACCAGCGACATGCTTGAGCACTGTCTCTGAGCAAGTGTTTAAATCAACACCAACAAATGATACACATTCTTCGACGACAGAATCTAACGATTTACACAGTCGTTTTGGCGCCAAATCGTGCTGATACTGTCCGACCCCAAGGTGACGAGGTTCAATCTTGACCAGCTAAAACAAAATCACAAATGTTACACCAACGTTAATTCTAAGGGAGTAACAGTAGCATAAGCATATTATTCTTATGGCCAAAGCATTTTACTCATTAGCTTTATTTGAAGATGCATGAACACACAGTTAAGGCGAAAATTACCGCATATAAAATCTGAGCTTATTCAAATCGTAAGATTTAACTTACCTCTGATAAAGGATCTTGAAGTCGTCTCGCAATGGAAACAGCAGACCGTAATTTTTCATCCATATTTGGCAGCTCAGCTTCAGCTAAAGATGATGCGCTAAAACAATAGAAACAAAAGTATAAACGTTAACTGCATTATTTCTCATTTCTAAATTTACACAAATAAAATTTAAGAATCGTAGGATAAAATACTCAAGGTACAGCAAAACATATTCAAGGTAAAACCTAAACAATAGCTAAACGCTTAGCGACGTGTAAATTCGTCCTGACTTAACTAGTTCAGTCACAGTCATGTCAACTATAACAGCTATATTATTTTTCCACCTTTCACACAATTACCAGTGAGCTCGAATGCTATCTATTTCACTTGTTAGCGTACATCGGTGCGTCTGATCAGGAAAACTGTTATCTCTCTTGTGTTTGTTTGCACAAATAAATTGCAATGAACAATTGTCATAAAGTTGTCATCTTATATGGTTGTTAGAGCTTACGTCTTCGCATTTATAATGATAAAATTTTGTACCTTATCTGTTCCTTTAACATCGTGTATTAAAATTGAATTGGGCATCAACTTCGGCATATTTTCGAAATAAAAATCAGCATCCGCAAAAAATGAATTACCGTTACCTATACACCGAAGACCCATCTTCCCTGATAATGGCGTACGACAGATTATGCTGTTTATTATTGCTATCTCCACATGACTTTAGATGCTCCTGAATAAATGCTGTAATCAATTCTTCAGTTTCGCGACAGGCAGTGCCATTTCCAATTGCTATTTTTGTTACCCGGTGATGATATATGAGCTGAGACAATTGTTTGAAGCATTGGTCTTTACGATCATCAGGCGCTCTAAAACGCATATTCCGAAAAAATTCAAAACCTAATGCAAAAATATCTTTCACCATAGGCACCTCCGAAATCTTTTGTTTATGCTTGAACCAAAAATGTATGCATGCATATCAAATATTTATTGATGTATGTATTTATTTGTTTATTTATTATTGATATATAAAAGTTTTCCACTTTGTTGAAGACTACACAAGATGCAGTCGAATCTAAACTTTCAAAATGCCATTACGTAATCAATTTTAGTACCGTATAGCTACTTAAAATTAAAAGCAACCGCAATAGTGTTTCGATACATTGAATTGCGACATAAGATATCAGGGTGCAACCGGAATTCCGGTTCCGGTTCCGGCATTTTTTCACCTTCCGGTTCCGGTTCCGGTAAATTTTTACCGGATTTAAAAATTCCGGTGTTATAATTTGGCCGTTTTCTTAACTTTGCTAATTTTTAAGAATCTCTTTTGAAAGCCACTTGTACTCCAAATATAAGCCAATGATGGTGGATTTCACTTCAGTCGACGACGAAAATCTAAAATACAACAAATAAAATAAATACCTATGTTCGACTAAGGTTATTTCACAAATAATAGAGCAAAAAATAAGAATAAAATGAAATTTTTGGTGAAATGCATTTTTCACTTTCCGGTTCCGTTTCCGGTAAAATTTTCAAATTCCGGTTCCGGTAAATTGTAATTCCGGTTGCACCCTGTAAGATATTACTAAATCATTATTGCTATTAAGCCGTGTGAAGAAAAAATGATGCTAGTGGGGTCGATTTCAATAACTATGATTCCTACACCAACCAAGAGAGTAAGTAAAAGTTAATCAATAAGACGTAACATAAAATGAAACACTATTTAAACTTAGTTTTCTCACAAAACCATACCGGCTATTTAATTTCGTTCTTGTACCCGGTAGATAAATAACATCGGTGGCAAGAACTCCGCCATCAGTGCCAATTACCGCAACCTAGCAAATATAGCAAGATGAAGTTACAAAAACTTACTCTATAAAATTTTCACTATCCCAAAAAAATTCATAATCTCTGTTTACCACGATGCAACCGAAGGTTACGAGTGCCGAAACCGGAGGTTGACAAAATTTGCGGTATCCGGAGGTGAGTCGCAATAGGTAATTAAAATGTTGTTTAATTTGCTACCTTTGGCAAATCTTTGTAAAGTGTTGTTAAATTATGACTGCAACCCTATACCCCGTCGGAGTGAAAAATCTGTAGTCAAGAGGTTCAATAATATACATATCCAACGATCACCACCTCACCACCATACAGATACGGATTTCATTTAGTTTTTGCAATGAAATTTATTAAGAAACAGCGTTCGAATGTTTATTTTAAAACATTCATTTGCTAAAACAATTTCTCTGAAATACCAAGATGTCAGTCACACAACACAGAATACAAGCTCAACTTTAACTTTTAAACTCAAAATCCTAATAGCGAAACACCGGAAAATGTTTCGAATACAGTATTTATTAAGACTGAAAATAGCATTCATGAACTACAGCCTGGCTTCTCCGTAGCGGGGGGAGGCCCCCAGCACTTTTTCCCCCGGCGAAAACTTTGCCGCCACCCGGACAGGCCTCTCGGCGAATTTTCGGCCGCCCCCCAGCAAATTTTTTTGCTGGGGGCCCCCAGGGTAATAGCGTTACAAATACCCGTAGTAACTAATACAATTCAATAATGAACCGAAAAAAGCACAATTATATAAAGACCGTTTCAGGGCATCCAGCTTTCGAAAGTACCTTGCAGCAGCAAGTTCAACCCGCCTGAGCCTTATGATAAACTAAAGCTGTGACTAATACATAAAATATATATTAATCACAGTTTCAATTATTATCTGTATTTTATATAATTGTGCTTCTTTCAACTTGTGGTTAAGTTGTCAGTAATATTAGTTAAAACTATTGTTATTAGCGTTTGCGAGAAATTTTTGTCATGTTGAGCGATGAGTAATCTTCAATTGAGTTAGAAACACGGTCTAGAATGAAAAATGGTCCAAAAAGTCGGTTTGCAAAATTTTAAGCCTGCCTCCCATGACCCCCCCGGAAAACTGCCTCCAGCAAAATCAGCTGCCCCCAGGAAGCTCCTGGGAAGCCAACCCAGGAAACGCCCCCCGGCAAAAATTTTCAAGCTGTGGAGAAGCCAGACAGCTATCGTGGAAATTTTTTACATAATCCAAATGTTTACTTTGTTGCAGACATTAATTAAAAACCCACCTTGCAACCATGAGAAAATCCAGGATCAATACCAAGTATAATTTCGTTCTTCACCGGAGGCATAAGCAGTAAATGTCTGAGATTTCGAGCAAAAATATCAATAGCATCATTTTGCGCTTGTGCTGTTAATCTGTTTCGAATTAGGCTAAAACAATGACATTTAGCATATTTAGTCCAATGAACGAACAGAACACGTACTGTTCTCTAACCAAGGTGCACAAAATCTGATATCCGGTAAATTTATACTGGATTTTGCTACCGCAACCGAGTTTTTCCGTAGAACGTTACATCGAAATTAGATACCTACACGGTCGTAGCCAGAATTCTGAAAGGGGTTCGCTTTCAATGAAAATCGATGTGGTAGGTGTGTTGCGCTAGTAACTTAAAATGTTCCTAAACTCCAAGCCAAAGTTGCAGAATGGAATGTTGACCCTTAAACACCTCGGGCTACGCCATTCGATAGCCAGTCTCATTTCAAATTGCAAACCACAGCACCTAGCCCTAAATGAGCATCGTAAGTAAACGTAATGGTTACTTTTGCACTACTACAGCTTTCATAGGCATAAACAGCGTTTGCTGCCTGAATCTCATGATTAGCCTCACTGTAATCAAGAGTGCATGCCGCTTACTGTGGATATATACATTAGCAAGCGCTTTACTGTGTTATTAATGGGTTTTGTTGTGTGTAATACAAACGTGTCGTGGCCTAAGGTCCCTTCCCTGCCACCGGGGTCAACACTGAATTTGCCAGCACATAATGGCGGTATAACTTTAAATGTGATCTTCATTTAACTCGACGTGTCTGTCGACTGAATAAGAATGTAGATTTTCGCTCGTGCAAGAACTTTATAAATAATGTGTTTGCATTGATTTTACATAACAGTATAATTGTATAGAAAACATTATTTCGACTCCGGCTCGCCCCGGCCAAAATTCTGGCAAAGGGGAAACTCGAGTTTCTAAAGCTGAACACATTTTACGGAATTAAACTTTTTGAGATGAGCGGTCCAGAGAGATTTGAAACGTTTTCTAACACAGTACAATAGGAACATGTTTATCATTCAGAACATTAAAATTTAAAAATAATGCGTACCGTTGAATATGCGGTGCGATCAACCGCTTTGCACAGTCTTTACAAGTGTCATCAAACAAACGCTTGTGATAGTCGTGAATTTTGTGAAAAAACAGCCTTGATATTTCCCGCTCAATGGAATTCATTCCACCGGATATTACAACCTGAAGTGTTTTATTATATGTCACTATTAAACCATCAAGAAGATAAGCTACGAACCTTCCAAAATGCCAAATGTGTAGCTAGTTTTCTTAAAGACATCGGTCCTGACAACTGTTAGGGAGTTTGTTTTAATGAGTGTTTTAAAACGCAATTGCAATAAAGCATTTTATTCTTGTTAGTTTAACCAGAAATTTTCATAACACCCGAACCCGGAATGTTTTATGAAATCCAGACGCGCAGTTTCTCAAAGAAGGAACCAGGAACCGGACCCGCACATTTTCGGCCCATGCACTCGAAATAACCGGACGACCCGTAGTCGGATGAAACCATATTGAGTATGGAAGATTTTTCATCCCATGCACTGCACGTAACCAAACAAAACAACTTTAATTGCTACATAACCTTAACAGTTAAAATTTTCAGTGCTTCTCCGCGGTTAATTGCTGATATCATGTGTGACTTCACATTCCGCAATCGCAGTTCCAAATCGAAATATTTGGAAAATTTCGATAATAAATCGTGATTAAACGACAACTGTGTTACTTTCGAAGTTGCGAGCATAGTGGAATGTTTTTTGGAATCAGACTTGCCACTTTTAAAGCCGTTCTTTGCTTCTGAAATAGTAGTCAGTTACTGCACTGCTGCCTTGCACATAAGATCAGTATCCAAATCATTTGGTAAGGGTTAATTTAATTATATACCCTAATCAGGTGGGACCTAGGACGAAGATATTCGTGATCTCTCTCAATGAACGGCGGTTTACAGGACCTATCACTTAATCACACCTATTTTAATATACAGCGAAAAACACGACGTATACAATAGAAAATTCAGCAACAACCAAGAGATACCACGAATGCATGAAGAAGGCTGCAATTATCGCAATCGCAACAACAAATTTCGAGAATTTCGACATGTATAACATATATAGGTTTGGTAGAAGTACTATCGCTATTTAACAGGGTGCAACAGGATATTAATTAACCGGATACCGCCACCGGATATGGAATTTTTAGCAGAATCCGATCCGGATATTAACCGGGCATAGCAAATAAATATGAGCACTATTGAACGAAACTGAGTATCACAAAAGTAACGTTTATCTAAAAGCTTGCGACATTGCAAAAGGTATACAGAGAACCGGTACCAACGCGGTGACAAGCTTCAATTCGAAATTGAATAAAAACGAATAGTCAAACTAACCAATGTACTTTTTAGCTGCTGCAGTCAATGTTGACTTGATTAAAATTTGAGGATCATATGACAGTACGCTCATAAAGTTACGTATTTCCTAAAAATAAAAGTTTACCACAGAAACCCCAGAATACTATACAGCATAACACGTGAGCAAATAACACTAAGAGCTAATCAATTGGACGCTTTACTCGGATAAATAGTTTTTTGGATTTACATCAATCACTGACTGAATGGTTTACAACTATCTTCATTTGCTAAATAGCTTTTAGGTTTAGATTCATTTCACAGTATCGGTTCAACTCTACATCATTACATAAGTACCTTATTATGATAAATCAGGTCAGCCATTATGTGCTGAATTCCAGTCGTCACATCTAACAAATTTTTCAAGTCTGAAAAGTTAAAACGAATTGATCAGGATTTTAGCTTCCGAATAAGCACAAATTTGCCAGTCCTTTCTGAAATTTTTGTTTTTACAAAATTTATTCTCCCGGTACATCAAAATGTGGCGTGTCTGCTAAAAATTGATTCTGACCCCTAGCAAACACACTGAAACACATACGTACATAAATGACTAAAAATACAGTGAAGCTACTTACTTTCTTTTCCTACAAATTTTTCTAATCGAACAACAGCGCCTGAAAGGATGGCTCCAGCGGGATCTTCGAGACCAGCGGCTCGAGCCCTAGCTGCCAGCGTTTTGCCGCCAGAAGTGGTTGGTTTGTATGGCGCATATATATCGTTAACTTCTTCAACCGACCTCGCATTTTTTAAGGCAATTTTAAGATCTAAAATAAAATGCAGGCTTTATCGCACTGGCATTTAGCTAGCCCAATTTCGAATGGGCGATTTTTGGGAGGTGCGATTGGATTCAATCGAAGGGATTTGATGAATGGCTTTCGAAAGCCCCGGAGACAAAATCTTTCTACTGTAAACAGCTAATCTGCTTGCTAATTACAGACGCCAATTTATGATAACACAGATTGCAAACTGCTTCAGTGAATACACATTACATATCTACATTATATAATAAAAAACTTACCCTGGCTTAAACTACACTGACTTTCAAGCTGCTTTTGAACGACATCTATACGATGTTTGATCGACTGCGCTTCTTCGAATATCTATAACTGCGATCAACAAATTATCAAGATTACTGTTGCTGCCCCTAAGTTTAAGTTTATACTCAAGTGCCTATTTTAATACGATCAAATATTCTTGCGCTCTTTAGGCAAAAATGGGAAATCAGTGAAACATGTTTTTTGCATAAATTTCTGTTATATTCGTGCTCAACTCGACCTGGAGATTTCACAAATATATAGTTTGACTAGGTATATTCCGAAAAACGTTTTTTATTTTTATTCGAATTTTTATAAGGGTACCAGTTGGCGAAAAAGAGAAAAACACGGCCCTCTGAAGCAGGGGTTACGAAAATCAGCAAACACAGTATTTGCAAAAAATACTGATATATTCGTGCTCAGCTCAATCTACGGATTCTAAAACTATGTAATTTGACTATATTCTGAGAAATTTTTTACATTTTTACCAAAGGAACCCCCTTATGAAGAAAGCTGAAATCGAGAGGTCCGAGGTTCCTGAGAAATTTGGATGAAAAACCATGTATATTATTAGCAGCATTTCGGAGAAAGTGGTCGTCGACCGTGCAGTTCTGACAAATATAGTTCGAATCATCTAGAAGTAATAATTGAGAATCCACGTAGTACCAGAACCGGACATTAATCGGATACGTATAGTATCTAAACAGTCACACAAAATATATGTTTACAAAATTACAATTGTCTCATTTTTCGTTTTACTACAGCGTTTCAAAACTTGAACTTCTTGACTTTTCCAGAAATGAAATCGCCGCAAAGGTTTATACTGGGTACTAATAAAACATTTTTGCGACAGGACTAAATGATTGAATTGCGACGAAACCTACCTCATGCGCTTTTCGTATGACATCTGTTGGCAAATCTCCAACTAAATGCTTCCTGTATCTAGCAATAAATGGAACCGTATCCCCAGATTGGAACAGTGCAGTTAAATTACTAATATGTTTTTCGCTAACATCATTGAGCTGTTCCGAGATAAAAGGCACGACAGACCACTCCGATGCGTTGGCCATTTGAACTATAAAAGTGCGAAGAGCTAGTTGGGTAATTTTCTGCTAATCCAAAGGTATTTTCAATTTTGCAGCCAACAACAAATGGAACTGTTGTAAACTTATGCTTGTTATTAAACTTAACAAATGTCAAACTTCTAGTTAATTTCATAGCTTTGATTTACAAGTCAGAGGCTGGGCTGCAGAGATACAACTTGAGTCGAAAGAGATTTCACTGTACAGGTCAAACATTTCAGAGCTACTACTACTAGTAGTAGCGCAAAATGACTACACACTTCAGCAACTATTTATTCTTGGGAAAATTAAAATGCGTGTTGGAAATTTCCGACTGAAAATCAAAACTACAAGAGTTATTAAGTAAGATCTCACGCAGGCTCAAATTGGAATTCGATTTGTAATTGTATCCCAACAGTCACAAACTTTCTATGAATGCTAAAACTTGATCTGCTCCCGTCAGCCGTTATAGATTTCGCGCCTTAGCTTTCAATGTAAACTTGATACTAGGTCGCAGGCTCGTAGTGACATGAAATGATGGTGCGTTTTTCAAGAAAGTTGACCAAATGCTGAAATTAAATTCCTACATTGTAATTCAAACTATCGCGCGCTGATGCAAGGTTTCTTAGCATTTTGTGCCTTTGTTTCGTTCTCCTTTTAGTCTGGTTGCTTGTTTTAATTCACAACACACTGTATTTGAATGTATTATAAGGACATTATGTTTTCAACTTTTTAAGACTAGTTTCAGCCGTTCGTACAAAATGTTAAGTACTCGTTTGTAAAGAGTTGATCCAGAACCAACAGGAGTTGTATGCAAAAGGAAACAGTAATTTAAGGTTGCAATCTGATACTTACATAGCTAGTATATATAAATTTAGATTTGTCATTTAAGACAGCAATAAAAAGTGTAAATACCGCTTTTGGAAGAATCGATCGTTAGCCTAAAACCCAATTTAAGTAACCAGAAGAGCAGGCATTGATCGTTGCGCAATCTTACGGTTGTGGCTTTTAAATTCTTAATAACACTATCAGCCGGCGATCGACCGGTTTTTTATTTTACCGAATACCTGAATAAGTGTGTGCGGTCTTGCGCGCAATCTAAGTGTTATGTTAGTGCGAAGTAGTTGAAACAAAACTAGCGATCTTTGCCTAAACACGGTACTGCTTTGACTACTATAGTTAGTTATTATGATTGGTTTACCGGTGGACTATGCTGTGTATTGCGTAACTACTGTGCTACGTGTATTACGTATTGACTTTTATGTGGGCTATTTATTCGGCTATTAACCGGATATAGAATCTGAATTGGTGCAGTGTGTTGTGCACTGTTGGTAACATTTAATTAGTGCAAAAATATGCTTACTAATTTAGAACTAATTGCTGGCTTGTATTTTCCGGTTACCCAAAATTTTATTTTTGAAGGAAACTGATGTTATTGTGACAAAGAACAAATAGTTGCATTTTCGCGTTTAAACATTTAAGACATCGTTTACCCCAGCCTGTTAGTTCAAAGCATATGGCGTTAGTTAGTTCAATACCGTGAACGAGACCAAAAGTCTCGGTTTCGTTAGGTTGTCTCGCCCTCGGTCTCGCTGTTTTGACCGAGACCGCCTATCTCTGGTTTCTCTAAATGTGAAACATGCTTGTCCTGGTGCATATGCAATAATTGCAGTGCACATCGTGGTGTACGGTCGGCACATATAGTCGGCGAAAAACGCAGTTGGAGAGGCGGGCTACGTGGCGCAGTGGTAGAGTGCTCGCTTAACTATCCATAGGCTGAGATTCGATCCCCGCTCTAGCCCGCTTTTCCAGCTGCTTAGTAAAAGGTCTGATGCCCCTCAGTTCCAACCTAGACTGACATTTTCCACGTTTAAATAGCAGTTTTATGATATTCGGGACAACAACCGCCGGTATTCGATACGATTTACCGGATATCGGGACCGGAGTTATTTTTTTTGGATTGACGGCTATATTATATTTGTGTTCATTTAGAAAAACATTACATATACCTGCGCAACAAGTGTACAACTGAAAAACGTGACAAAATATCCACAGTAATTTTCTTAATATTGATCAAAAAGGGCAGATCCCGACAAGAATGGATCACATGATAAAGTTTTTACGCTCTAAAATTCCCAATGTAGTTCATGGTGAAGTTAGACCGAAAGAACGTGACGACTATTTCAAGTTTGTAAACGTAAGTTGTCCAACTACGTAGTGTAAGCATGTGAGACATGCTTGTCCTGGTGCATATACAATGTATGCAATGCACATTATATATATTGTATGCTTGCATGTTGCCGGCAGCGTACGGTCAACATATGGTCGACGATAGAAGCAGTTGGACAGGCGGGCTACTTGGCACAGTGGTGGTAACAGCGTCTGCCTGACACGCAGGTCGCTAATTCGAAACCACCCGTATCCCGCTTTTCTATCTGCGTAGATAAAGAAGTCTGAAGTGCCGGTTCTTAAGTACCTAGACTGACACGTAGTATCTATGTAGTAGTGTATATTAACATTGGATTCAGTTTGTCGTAAACCTTATTGATTTGTTGTCATTTGTAGTCTGCAAATGATTCCGTTTCATCAGTGTTATCGGAATTGCAGGGTATTTTGTGCGTATATATGCTCATAATACTATACGATAGTGGGTACCCTAACGATCCAGTAATGACCAGGGATGTCAAGTTCTTTGAGACTGAGACTTGAGACTTCATTACCAAACCATTTCAAAAAATTGTAATGCACGAATCCTGAAGGTCCTATTCCGCTCAAAATCATTAACAATACAAGATTGAAAAAGAAAACGTAAATACGGTCGGTATATATATTCATTTATTTGGCACAAAATACACACATAACAATCACGTATCAGAGAGACAGACCGATATCATATAATAAAAATTGCACTGTCGCAGAAATCTTATTAGGTACGTCCTGATATTCATAAGCTTAATATCTCAGGATTTTGCACTTATACTATAATATTTGAAGTTTCATAAATACACATTTACCAGTGAGTATATACACGATATTGATTCATCACAATTCCCAGCTGTTGCTTACTCGACATTTCTCTACTTACACAAACTTTTATTTTACTCGAATAGCATTACTAAATATTGTGTGCTATGCTCAGTCACTTGTTAAATTAAATTTAACATGCTCTAAAACAAAGCAATTACTAAATTTACTTCGGTCAAACACATATCAGTGTTTTATGAAACAGCATAATATTTTCGTATAAAAATAATGAACAATTAATGAATAATTTGCCACAACTGGCACTCCTGGATGGCATTGATATCGGAGCCCCAGTTTCTAAACCTGAGACTTTTCAAAAGCTGGACTGCGACTGAGACTACGCGAGTCTCAGGAAAGTAATGACGTTGTCAGTTGTAAAACTGAACATAGTGTTACAACTCAACCTTCAATACAAAATTACTAAACGAGCTGGAATATCTGACTACGGTGGCTCTGACATTGCTAAATCATAGCTCCCGGTTAATTAACGCAATCTCCAAATGCACTCCGGTTAATTTACCCGAATAAACAGCGCCTCAAACGGTGTGTATGTTGCGGCAGCGCAACAAAGAAAGGCTATGAACAATGAAAGTAAACCGCTACCAATTCGCAGAAATTTGAACTATTGGATGCGCGGAAAACTCAACACTTTTATTTCTTCGAAATTTTTTGACGTTTTTGCTAATAACTGCTTGTGCCCTTCCATATTTCTTTTGCAACATGTCATTATTTCAAAAATTTCAATGCTGCTTATGGGGCATACTGCTTAACCACAGGCTCGTTAACGAAGTGCAGTACTTTAAAATATGCGGAATTGTGTACTATCGGCATCGGTAATAATCGGCACTTTTCGTGAGTATTGGCATCGGCATCAGCACTGCCAAAAATGTCGATCCTTTGCCGATACTTTTTTCACAACAGTCAGTTGCAATACTATCAATTTCATTTCAGGGCACACAACAGTGTGTCTGCTCAGGAAAATTGTTATCTTTCTTGTGTTTTTGTTTGAAAAAATTAATTGAAATTAACCGTTTATGCACAGAGTGTAAGAATTCGACAGTATATTAAACATGTATATATTTGATCAGGCTATCACCCCCGGAAATTTAATTTCATAGTATTTTTAGTCCCAAACCAAACATTTTCGCAGTTTTCGAACGTTAAACAGAGAGTCTAAGATGTTGTTTCTGTTGCTTGTTGCAACCAGTAGCTCTCGCGTCCGAAATCACACGTTTCGAATTACAACACAAGATATGCGGTGATAGTATGGCTCAAACTGCAGGCGTTAATGCAATGGCTAGTGCATTTCTACTCTTATTTTGTATGTTAGAACAATGGGTTCAGATTAGTTCATATCGTAAATTCGGTGCTACCCTGATACTTCCAAGATCCAATGTGTATATAACAACAACTTACGCCATATTATAAAAAAGTTAGCTACCGTATTTATGCAAAATAAATCAAACTATTCTCAAGAAACGTTATAAAAGCTGTTTCAGGTCGAAACTAGCGAGAATTAAGAGGTCCAGGTTTGCCGGAAGCCTGGAATATGGAATCCAACCATTAGGGAAACTTTAAAACTACAACGAAGTACGAATATATAGAATTCCAATTCAAAATGAGTTCCGATTTCGACTCCTATTGCACAATCAATCGGAATCGGAATCGGAATTTTGAAATTTTAGTATTAAACGTACTTGTGGTGATACGTTGACGTTGCATAAAAATTCTGTTTTATTTGTCAGTTAATTGTTTTCGATGAGTTAACTTATCAATAATTGATTGTAGTTTAGCTTTTCTGAACTGAAAATCATCGCCAATTTTTGTTCATGCGGCCTTTTCGAAAATTGTTTCCAGCCAACAGACACCATAAATCAGCATTACGTATAGTCACAAAATTTCTAGTTCCGATTCCGATTACAACTCAGGTATAAATTTGCTGTTCCGATTCCGGTATAATCCAGTTCCGCTTTGCACCCTACATGGCTGTGACAGCTAATATCAATTGACCAGAATTTTTCGGAGTTTTTATACAAAAGCGTTACTTTTCTATGTTTGTGCGGAGTTATAGCTGTCGAAACGAGTGGCGCTATATAAACTGCAACTTTGCCCGGATTACCCCACTGTACTCCAAATATTTTAGCGTTTCATTTAACCATAACACGTACTTAACGGAATTGTACGAATACTAAGTTCTCATGAAATGTGGGTTACATAAATAGTTATAATAATGCGAGCTTAATTTATTTTTCTAGGCAGTTCAGCATGGCTTTCCGTCGAAGCCGTCGTGTATGGCGTATGATCCCATGTTAAACTTGTTTGCGATTGGAACGAAAACTGGTTTTATTAAAATGTTAGTTAGTACCTAACTGTTTTTATTTTTATTCAGTGTGCAACCGGAATTCCGATTCCGATTTTTAGTACGTTGAATAAAAATTCTGTATCATTTACATATTAAATTGCTTTCGTTGAGTTAATTTTACAGAACCAAAGTCATCGCACACTTGTTCATGCAACCTTTTTGAATTTTTTGAATTTGTCAATTTATCCTTACCGTCATAAAATTTCTAGTTCCGATTCCGATTACAACTGCGGTATAGATTTGCGGTTCCCATTCCGATTCTGGTGTAATGCTGTTTCGCTTTACGCCTTGCTTTATATCAATATGTGTGGTATGTAAACCTCACTCACGACTGTTCTCATAAAATCAATACCTGCAGCATTACATATCTGATTGTGTCTCATACGTAGATACACAGATTTCTGCCGCTCGGTTCAACTTTCGAAAACCAATGCTATTTAGATACGGAACATGAGTATCTATCAGGGTGCCATCGGGACCGGTTATTCGAATCCGGTTTAATGTCGGGCATAGAAACTATATCGCCAGATACGTGATGTTTACGGCGGTGGTGTCTAATGTCATAAAACTGCTGTTTACAAGTAATCGTCAATAACATCTTCCTGCAATTATTGCATTCATGGCAAATAAGTTGCCATTATTGGTTAAACACGACTGAACTGATTTGATGTTATTTATTACAGATATGGAGCACCTGGTGTGGAATTTGTTGGATTGCACGAGAAAGAAGCGCAAGTGAACAAATTGTATTTCCTGCCGAATCAAGTACGTATGTATATATCTAATGACTACAGTGAACAATATTACGTATTAGCTGCAAGCGATCTATACTTCAGATTCAATAATTTAACTGTTGGCGAGCAGCAACGAAGTTCACGGAATAACAGCTCCAATGTCAATTGTGTTTTTAAGTAATTTTCATTCTGGGTTTATTTCTGATTTGAGCAATATCCTGCAAGCGAGAATGCCGGACTCAGACGTCGGAGTTTACCGCGAACTAGAGTTGAGGATCTGCTCACGTTCTGAAAGGTATATAAATGCATTTTTAACTTTAGGGTCGTTTGATCTCGTTATGCACTAGCGATGGTGATGGTGCTACCTTCCATTTGTGGGAGGTTAATTTTCGTGATGGCCAGTCGTTTTTGGATCATGTTAAAGAGTGTTCGACTAGAGAAACGTAAGTTACTGCGGTACCTGAAATGGAACTAGTGAATTTAGCATTTAATTTTGCTCTGTTCAGAACATTTAGCTTTACCGAAGTTGTTGTTAAACGCCGAATACTTGAAAATGTTTATATCCAGCTGGCATAACCATTGGGCTACCGGATATAGCAGGCGGACAGTACATTTGCAACCGGAATCGGAATAATTCAGATAATATGGTAACGATATGTTAGAAAAATTGATGATTCTTAATGTTTAAAACAAATTTTCAGTCTATAAGCCAATTTATGTGTGAAATGCAGCAGCCTTTACATAAAACAAATTTTTTAGGTTACAATCGGTATCATGCTGTGAATTTTGCGAAGCTAGCGATAGCGGCTCTGCGACAATTGATGACGCATCTTGCTACATTCTGATTGGAACAGAAACGAGCAATGTTTATCGACTCAACTGTGCTACACTCGAACTTACTGAATATATCATCTACCAAGACATGGTTATTCAAAAGTAAGTTCTATATCATGTCGTGTCGTATATTCATTCTCAATTATGCATCGGTGTTATAATGTTTAAGTACACTCGCATAATTTTTGTTTTAACTTCTGTTTATTTCGAAACAAATGGCTAGCTTGGAACATCGTATCTTTATGTAAAATATACGGATCATATAAATTCATTTTTGTTTAAATGACAAGCCTACACTACTTAATGAGCTGGAAATTTTCGTCCGAAATTAATCGCAGCGCAATACTTTGAGTCTGGTCCAAATGCAGCTCTAAAGTTAACTTGAGTCATACTTTTTCAAATTGTTCTCAACCTGGTTCACATGTTTTACTGCAGTTTGGGTTCGGAATTGGGCTTGCCCAATTCGTAATTGGGCTAAATTACGACTTGGGCAATGACATATATGATTCCTATTTTTCTCTTTGTGACTTTTTAGCATTCCTGATGATTACAAGCTTAATCCAGGTGCTGTTGAAACTCTCGCCGTCAATAGATCTGATTGTTCAAAGGTAAAGGGATACGCTCTCAGTGTGCGCTAATGTAGCAGATTTGAGACACGAATATACATTGTTCCAACAGAAATATCAGTTTCAAAATTCGAAGCCAGTTTTATCATTTCAGTGGTTTTTTTGCAGAACACCGCTTTGCATTGTTGATAAAAATATAGACAAAATCTGTTTGGCAACGTGCCATGACGCGCGGCGGGCATAGCGCAACCCTTTGTGTATCCGTTGCTGGAAATGCTTTTTTTTATGGAAATGATCATGAAGCTTTTTAATCTTATCAACAAATGGTGTTAAAACGCGACCTTTACATCTGTTGTAGGTAGTCGTTTGAAGTGTATATTTATGTTTCCATTTTTGCAGCTATTAATCGGTTACAACCGCGGTTTAATTGTGGTTTGGGATTCGACCGTTTCATCTGCACTCCATGCGTTGGTATGCAATCAACAAGTTCAGTGTTTGTACTGGCACAAAAGTAGGTTTGTCGATTTGCTTGCAAACATATATATAACATAGCACTGAGTAAAGCCCTATTCACACGTGCAAATTTCTGCAGCGGGAGCTCGCAGCTGCAACTTGCACGAAATACTTCAAGCTGTGAGTATTTTCAAAAGACCATTCCGATTGACCAATCAAACTGCAGGTGCAAGAAATACAAGTAACTTGCAACTGCGTTCATTGGCGCGGAATTATAATTCAATTGCATGAATTTCAGTGAATAATTTGCAGCAGCAAGAGCTTCAAAGCTGCTTTCTGACCAAACTTGCGCATACAAGTTGCACGTGGAAGTTTTTAATGCAAAAACATGCACGTGTGAATAGGGCTTTATAAGTAGTGTTTGTAAGTGTATCTTAAATAGTGTTTGTAAGTGTATCTTTTGTTGCTTACAGTTATATACATAGTTTCTGCATATCGGATTTGCTTTAATTGATCCTTTTGTGCTAAAATTCTTGAAAATGGGCAGCTTTTGACAGGAATTAATTGAAAATTTAAATAAAATGAAATGTTGGTAATTGTTTTGTTTTTGTCTTTGTAGACGGTCGACAGTTTATTTCTTCGCATAACGACGGATCATATGTAACATGGGATTGCGCTGAAATAGGAACAACGTCACCATCGGGTGCACCAAATGTTCCTTTTGGTCCATTTCCGTGCAAAGCCATCGAAAGCGTGATGTGGAAATCCACTTCAAGGTTAGATCGATGTATACGTAGTTGCGTAGTTTTACTTTTAAGATATAATCTTGTAGTGCGATACAGTGGTGTGGTCCGGCAAGTCGCGTATCGCCGGACAGTCCAGACGTCATTAAAAGAGTCCTGACTCAGACCTCATATTTTTAAATATATGTAGCCGGTTGTAACTGAAATTCCCGCTCCGGCATTTTTTCACCTTTCGGTTCCGATAAATTTTTTAACGGTATTAAAATTCCGGTGTTAAATTTTGGTCAGTGGAAATTAAGCGTTTTACTAAAAAATGGTAACAAAAATAAAGTAGATTTCATTAGTAGTATATAAACCTTGACAATTACCGAAAATAACCATCAAAGCTACATTTCGCTTCCGTGGATAATGAAAATCCAAAGTACAGCAGACTAAGTAAATACGTTTCTTCAGCTAAGGTTCTTTTGCTTATTTAAAAATAGTATAGCAAAAAGAAAATTAAAATGAATTTTTTGGTGGCCACTTTCCGGTTCTGCTTCCGGTAGTTTCTCATATTTCGGTTCCGGTAAATTGTTGTTTTGGTTGCACCCTAGTATGTTTTATTTATTATTAATTGGTGATAGATCATGTAATTTTCAATCAGCGGAGCGAACGGTGAGCTTAGAAGTTTAAACTATATTCGCATGTGATTTGTCTAACTCGTCAGTAGACTTTGAGTGCGCGGCTACTACGGTTCGCTTGTTTGATAACTTGTTACCAAATGGTAAAAAAAATGCTGCACACAGTTGAAAATATGGCTGCAGATTAACGAATAGCTACTGTAAGCTGACTCTTTCGGCGTTTTGCAGTGGCGATGATTTGATAGTGTTTCGCGGTGGCATGCCGCGTGCATCTTTTGGCGACCGTCACACAGTCACCATCATGCGATCTGGCTCAGGAATCGGCGGCAATGGTGGAGGTCAACAGGTTGTTTTTGATTTTACAAGCAAGGTTTTGGACGTAATTTGTCTGGATTCAACAGCGACGGAAGATGACTCTGGTAAGAACCTATGTGTTTTGTTTGTTGCTAAAATGTATTTTGCGAATGCTGTTAATATGCTGTCTTGATTGGTAAATTTTGTGTCGATATTAAAGCGGATTTCATTTTTCAATTATTTCAAAGGGATCTTTTGCAGCTTTTTTAAACGTTATATATTTGTTTTCTTGAACCGCGGAACTATTTGCCTTCAGCTCAGAATTGTCAATTTAAAATAGCACGTAAATTATCTTTTCAAAATTGCAAGTTTTATATACTGACCGGTTATATTTCTAGATTTTGCTTCAACAAGCTAGCTTAAAGGCTCTATCTGGTACTGCTTAACGTCGAATTACTTAAAAAGTGGCCTTATTTTGTGGTATAAAATTAATTTTGATCCAATCAGTTGTGAAATAGATTTTGTCCTCAGTCCTAAGTACCAAAAAGAAACAGTCAGATTTTGGACATGTGGTTTGGTGATGTATAACCATATTATCTGTCATCAAGCATGCCATAACGTTGAATCGATGTTATTTTATTGTGTTTAGACTACGACGATCCACATTCGGTGCTTATATTGTGTCAGGAAGAGCTTGTTGCAGTCGATTTGGTATCACCAGGTTGGCCAATGCTCACTGCGCCTTATTTACATTCCGTTCATGCGTCAAGCATTACTGCAGGCGCACATTTTGTTGGCATCACAGACAGTGTGTGGCAGTGGTTACACGACGCTGCTTTAGCTCAATACAGTGCGAAACAATTTTCGTCACGGGTAAGTAGGTAGCAGTCGCATGGACGTAGACAAGAAAATCAAGAATTCTGAAAAGTGTTTTGTATTACAACTGAAAAATCTCCTTAATGTGCTTGGACAGAAATCTCATCAGGGGGTGGTGTTCACTGACTCCTAAACACAACAGGGCCTTGACTGATGTAGAACATGAGAAAGTTCAATGTGTTTCATTGACTATTACCGTATGGTGTATAGCGATTGCTGTGCGGCAACTAAATAAGGACCGGCGAGTTCGATGACTGTTTGGCAGTGTTTTTTGGTTTATTGAGTTTTCGAGAATTTGGAATTTGAGTATTCATTATATATTAGTTTTCGTGATGAAACAGGCTCAATCCTGATAGTTTTGAGGAAAACGTTTGAACACCATTTTTATACATCTTTTGTTTTAGGCATGGCCCATTCAAGGAGGCAAGAATGTGCAGGAGCGCGCGACATCAAAGGATCTGCTTATCACTGGGTAAGATGGTTTAGAAGGCTGGAGTTTTCGTGATTAGTAAATAACCGCAGTTTTGTTGTTAACCTTGTTGTGTTAGCTCAGTTTTACAATATGTTCAATGCAGAGTGTAAGGAAATGGAAACTTTGAGAAGCCGTCTGCATTTGTAGCAGTTTGTGGTTGTTGTTGCAGACACGAGGATGGAACCGTAAAATTTTGGGATGCATCAAATCTCAATCTGAATCTACTATTTGTTTTAAATACCGCGCGATATTATGTTGACTATGTGGACTCGTCTGGTACAGGACAAGAAGAAGAAGAATGGCCGCCGTTTAGAAAGGTTGGAGGACTTTGGGTTCAAATACTACTTGCTTGTATATTTGTTCCTTTTCTGTTTTGTATTGCTTGTATATTTGTTTGTTTGTTCAATTACTTATATTTTTCCACCTGTCAAAGGTAAGGTTCTCAAGGTTCGCAATAGCGCTTGTTATTTTACATTCGTTTACTTTCTTGTTTTGTTCAGGCTGGCGTATTTGACCCTTACACAGATGATCCGCGTTTTGCAATTCACAAGATTGCATTTGACGTAGCGACTGGAACACTGTTGCTAGGTAGCGCAGCAGGCCAAGTGTCGGTATGGGAATTAATAAATGAAAATCGGACCGTAAAAGTACAGGTATTTAAACGTAGTACGCAGAGTGTAAAGCCGAACTTAATTATACCGGAATTCGAAGGGAAAATTTATGCCGTAATCTGGACTGTAAATTTTCAGAACTCATACGTTTTACATGTCGAATCTTATATGTAATTGGCATGTGCTAAATTAATGTATATGTTTCAGAGTGGTTTTTATGCATGTTTCTACAATAAGTTTCCATGCCGTATATAGGAAACGTTAGTTTGGAACTGATGGAAGCACCGGTTAGGTTATGAAACATGGTGCAATAATATTGGTTATAAATGCGAAAAATTACTATTCCGATTGCTATAGATCCTGCACTCGGAATTTGATTGGAGATTTAATTACTATTCTAATCGAAATCGGAATTCCGGTTGCAGTCTTGTCACTTTGTTAATTATTTTTCAAGTAGCATTCGAGAAATCGCTACGGTCACGCTTCATTTTTAAGCACCAGAATTAGTGTGTTTGCTGAAATTTGGGAACACTGATTCATACTGTTTCTGTAAAACGGACGTTAACTTGAGTTCTTCACTAAATTGAAACTGAATTTTGTATCTAGTGCAAGTTCATGCCATAGTGTATAGTGAGAGATCTTAATTTTAGGCCACTGCCATGACAATTATCAAAGAATCTGATCGGTTTATCTGGTCGGGACCTGAACCGCTAGCACTGATTGCGGACGAGCTGTCTTACGATGCGCCTGGTTACGCTCCAATCAGCATTGTCCAAGTATCGCCTCCTGCGTCATGCACTGCCCTTGCGCTCGAAACAAACATGAAAATGTAAGGTTTTTAGTGAGCTTTGGGACATGAGACAAAGATGAATATGTGTTTTTGCGCATTTGGACACGAAACCAATATGAAAATGTGAGCATTTCTTTTGCGTTTTGGGACGTGATTCCTAGTACAAGTACTTTCCGTTTTACGGTGTTTCGTTAGAGTTCTAGTTGTGTTGTGTGTTTCTTGTAGGTTTGGTTATGGAACAGCTCATGGGTTTGGATTGTTCGATTACAAGCGGCAAAAGCCCGTCTTGACAAAGGAAACGGTTACCAGCGCTACCGGTTTGTCATTTTAAAATATTTATATTTGTGCTAGGCAGGGTGCAACCGGAATTACAATTTACCGGAACCGGAATTTGAAAATTTTACCGGAACCGGAACCGGAAAGTGAAAAATGCATTTCACCAAAAACTTCATTTTAATCGTATTTTTTGCTCTATTATTTGTGAAACAACCTTAGTCGAACATAGGTATTTATTTTATTTGTTGTATTTTAGATTTTCGCCGTCGAATAAAGTGAAATCCATTATCAATGGCTTATATTCGGAGTACAAGTGGCTTTCAAAAGAGATTCTTAAAAATTAGCAAAGTTAAGAAAACGGCCAAATTATAACGCCGGAATTTTTAAATCCGGTAAAAATTTACCGGAACCGGAAGGTGAAAAAATGCCGGAACCGGAACCGGAATTTCGGTTGCACCCTGGTGCTAGGAGTAATAATTTGTAAATGATTGTGTAGGAAACACTCGAAAAGTGCCAAAGCTGTTACTTACTGTATTCTTTTTGTTGAGAATTGTAGTATTTTATTTGACGTGGGTTATGTCCTAGAATTTTGAAATAATTGTAGAAATTAACTTTTTCGTTTATTGCGAAGTCAAATTTATAAAGTAACCTGGTTTGAAATTACGTGAACACCGATATGTAGCATTTAGGTATACAGGTCTATTGTGATGGGTTAAATTTGTAAAGCGAAGACAGCGATCGAAATGCTGACTAACTCAATACTAAATTAATGCTTACTTGATAGTTTTGTGCTACTAGATGGATCTGAGCAAGCAGTCGCAGCAGGTGGCCTGCTTAGTGGCGATGGTACTACTGGCATATCGCGGTTCAAGTCGTTCAAAAAATCACTGCGAGACTCCTTTCGATCTCGTCGACGGCGCAATCGACCCAGTCAACCACAACCTGCGGCGACGGCAGGGTCTGGATCACCATCGAAGCAAACAACTGAACATCCGTCTGAACTTCCAGGGGCTTCTGGGTATGTTTCTCGGCGATATTTAATTTCGCAACGCTGTATCATATCATTTTATAGGGGTGTGACTCAGCCTCGATTTTGAACGCGTTGGTTTGGTTTTTATGTTGACACGCTTACGATCGACGCTCTTTTATTGAGCGAGGCTGGAACGTTTATTTCTTGCATTTAAAAGTCTAATTAATATGTGCTATGTTGTGATAAATTATTGGTGGTTCATCATATTCGGAAAACGTGGCAATTATGGTAACTTTACAGGTCATTGTCTCCTTTTTCAACAGATGCGTTATTTTTCATTATTTTTTGTTTCAGACGCATGGGTTCCCCTGAACTGGCGTCTGGTGCAGCAAGTGAAAAGAGTGGTAAAGCCTCTGGTAGTGATGGAGAAGCATCTCAGAAAAGGTACGTACTGTTATATATTGAATCAGTAACTGTCCACAATACTTGGTTGGATTTGACAATAAGCACGTTACCGACCGAGGGATCTATTTTCAAACCATTTTGCATATGTAGAACTTTTTATTCCCTTTTTCGTTCCTGTATCATACAACTGCTATTGGGAAACCGAAGTTACTCGGCTTATCGATGTTCAACAAATATAAACTTACGTAGTTAGTGACCTCGCTACTGTTGTATTATGTTTTCAGACAAAATTTGACTTCTGATCGCAATGCAGGCAATTAAATTATTTAGGCCATCGTTTACGAATCTTTTCAGCAAATCACCATCGCCCAGCAAGAAGAGCCCTGTAACTCCTGGAAGTGGAACAGGAAGTCCGCGAAAAGCGACAAAGCTGCCCGCCGCTTCTGTTGGAAGGCCGCCAGTTGAGGACGATACGCCGCGTCCGGTTGAAAGAAGTGTGGAAGCACGAGGTGAAGCCAAACAACAAAGCGTTGTCAATAGTTCGCTCGTTCGTGCGATGATTTTTGCAAATACTACAGTCACTACAGGTGAGTTCATTAATTGTGGGGTTGATAGACAGCACTCTTCGGAGTGTAGGGTGCAATCGTCGCCCGGCTTCTGTATTCTATATTGCTGAATATTTTCCGCTGAAGAGGAAACATAACTATATATTAACGGTTTTTTGACTAAAATTTCAATATTTCACGGTGACTTTTGTTCGAAAGTATAACATATGTATTAACGTAACAAAACTAAAACATATGTAGGAACAATTATTTTAATTTATAGCAAGTAATATTCGTTAGCGTCAAACTATTACTTTCAAATTCAGACACAGAACGGTGTTTAAATTTGCAAAATTGGAATTTCTGACACTTGAAGATCACACCAGGATCTTTTGTTTATTTCAGAAGTAGGATATAATATGGTACGTATAGGTTGTCAATTTGTTTTTAGGGTCTGCTGTTGGTCCGACGTTTATCGTTGGTTCAAGCGCTGGAACTGTTTTCATTTATATGCTGACAACTGCATCTGTACCCATTGAAACGTCACACGCAGAGCCAGGAGAAACGAATATTGGCACCAGCGAAGACTCGGGCGCGCAGCAACTAACGAACGAACCGGATAACGCAGAACAGCAGCATGGCACAGAACTGAACTCACCACAAACAGATATTACTGAAGGTCAAGGAGAAACAACCGCTGAATCAACTCCGCAAGCTATAGATACGTTCATGGAAGAACGTATACAAGCAACGCTGGCGAAAGAAATACAATTGAGGTTAGGAGGGTAGGAATAGATGGTCTTAAATGATTGATCTAAAATTAAGGAATCGTTTAAAATGTTAGTAAAATCGTTCGCTTTCTTCAGTGCGCACGGTAATAGTTTTGCATGTAGTTATTTGAATCATACTATCGCTTCTGTTTCGCCCCCCCGTGATTTTGCCATTAATTGTAGAATTTTTGTTTGGTATATTTCAAAAAATAATTATTGAGCGAAGATCGGAGTTTCGCGAAGCTTTCTATGTTTTGTGCTCGGGGTTCGAAAGATGGATGCCCGTCCATCTGTCCTTACGAAAAAATCTCAGGGACCGCTGTACCGATTTTGATAAACGTTTTTGTTTGAAAGCCTGTCATCCTGGGGTGTTAACCTCGCGTTGGTGTGTTAAAATTTCAAGCTGTTTATTAGCTACCGGCTAATTTGCATAATTGGTTTAGCCTAAATTGGGACTTTTTAAGAGATTTCACTAATTAAAAGGGTTTTTGGGTGCGTTGAATCTAAATAAATTGTCAACAAGCCTTCAAAACCGATAATTTAACAGTTAGTTAATAGCTAATTTGCAATAATACCATAATTGATAAGATAAGCCTATATTAGGGCTTTTTGCAATATTTAACTAATTATTAGGGTTACTGAATGTCTTTGGGTGCAAGGCATCTGAATAAATTGTTTACAAACATCCAAAACAGTCAAATAATAGTTAGCTAATAACTAATTTGCATAATAGCTTAATTGTTTAAGTGTGTTCGAGGTTCGCTCAATACATGTAGTCCTACTACGTCTGATGTACATTTAACGACAGCAGCTATATAGTTTTATAGGTTTTATGCTAGTTGACTTGATATCATGTCACATTGAACTATGCTGATACAATACTTCTTGACTATTTTAATACTGTACGGCAAGCCAACGCACTTGAACTACCGCGTAGCACCGCATAATAATTTGTAAACAATAATTTTTGAATGGCGTTAGCGGCCGGACGACATGTTTAGCGCCACCCTTAATCGGTTTCTGTAAACAGTCGTCATTGTTACTAAAGTTCAATGACGTTTTTCAGACATCGGGCTCCTGTTATGGCATTGGCTGTGTTGGACGCCAAAAATATACCGTTAGATAACCAAATCGTGGTGGCGTCTGTGCAATCTGACACTGGTCCTACCGAGCGGCGCACAAATACAGAAGGCACTGTTGGTAGCGGTGAAAGTGGTGTTTGGGCTGTGTCATCTGGGACTGCTAGCGAGCAAGCTCCGGGTGTCGTACAATCTGCGGGCGAACCGGACGCTGCTAGACAACAAGGTGAAGCTGGAGATATGCCTTTTGCAACAACTACACCAGCAGCTCCGCCTGTGTCTGGAGGAACAAGCGGGCACAAGTTAGTCATTGCATCAGAAGAACAATTGAAGGTTAGTGAAAGCTTACGTAGCAGTTTGGGATAGATTAATTATTTGCTTGCGGTCTGAAAGCTGGTTGCTTCGTGTTCCATAGCGTTTTGTGCTTTTCTATATGTCTGAAATAAAAATCGGAAGTTGAGTATTTTAAGGACGCGATTTTCACCAACGACGAAGCAGAAATCGGCGTTTTACCAGCGTCGCGTTTTAACAAAATACTTTGTGCTGATCTGCTTGCTTCATTAAAATAATCTCAGTAGTTTACAGTTAAGAAACGTAACGTTGTTAGTATTTTTACCGGTCTCGTTATCCATACCGTGTTTTTTCATTTGTTTTTCGTGGAAAAACAATCCTGGAACAAAGTTTGTGTTTCTAGATGTTTCACTTGCCAACTCTGAAGCCAAGTCGGCACAAATACAAGATTACAGCGACCGAAGGCTCACGTATACGCAAAGTCGCATTTATTAATTTTCAAAGCAAATCAGGTACGACTAAAACTGTTTTCAGTCATAACAGGTTAGACACAGAACTGGCTTTAGTTGTTTTATGAGCTATAATTATGAAATGTAATACTGGGAGGTATACTTTTTTGATAATTTAGATACAAGTTTCAATGACCTCAATTTAGTCCCGCTTGATTTTTAAACTTAGACACATATTAAAAAGGCAACAGTAACGTTAACACAATGTTAAAACAATTGTAAATCACATGCTTCGAGGACCTTATTGTTTTGGTAGTATAGAGCGAACTTTAGTGGCTGTATTCTGAAATTGGGTAACTCTTATTGCGCCAGTTACTATAGGTTTTCAACATGGTGCAACCGGAATTCCGGTTCCGGAATTTATTCTCCTTGTGGTTCCGGTGTCGGTGAATTTTTACCGGGATTAAAAATTTCGGTATTAAAATTTGCTCGGTGGGAATTAAGGTATTTTGCTAAAAAATGACGATAAAAATTAAATAGAATTTATTAGTATAGTATGCAAACCTTGACAACCGCTGAAAATAAACCGTCAAAGGTAGATTTCGCTTCTGTAGACTATGAAAATCTAAAATACAGCAGATAAAGTGACTACCTATTATTTCATCAATAATTTTGCAAAAAAGAAAATTAAAATGAATTTTCCGGTGGCATTGTTTTCATTTTCCGGTTCCGTTTTCGGTATTTTTTCTTTTCCAATTCCAGTTCCGGTAAATTGTAATTCCGATTGCACCCTTGTTTTCAAGCATGCGAACAGCTTCAGCACGAATCTTAAATTTTTCATTGAGGAGAAGTTAAAGTCAGGTGCAAGAAATAAGCAAAATTTTGAAATTTAGCATTTTCTGGTTCGAAAATATGTTCACAAATCACAACCGCAGTTGTCGTTATTTGTTTTAGATCCATCAAAAATTGAACCGTTTGTGGTTGTGGTGACAAATCAAGGTGAAGTTGATGCGTTTTCTACACAACATTTTCGCAGATATTTGAGCGGCATTCAAGCAATCAAACGCGATGATTTAAAGTACGAGATTTTAGATTTATTTTAATATCAATTCTATTTCTGCAAATACTAGTGGGAGTCCGCCGTCTACGGGGTCTGTTTATGGTACGCAGTTCCTTTTAACTCTTTTTGTAATACATAATATGGCAGGCATAAACATTACTCTCGAATTGCGTAAAAATAAGGTTATAGCCTATAGGTGATCCCACATCAAGCTGTCAGTGAAAAATGACACTCTTTTCATTGTTTTTTCTGTTGATTGTTGTATAAGAAGGAAGGCATAGCCATTCCAACGTATTGTTTTGTAGTGGAATCAATTCAACAGTGCTAACTCGTGATGGCTGTGGCATTTATCTTGTGCATTCGTGCGAATTTCAACGCTTTACACTCGCGGCCGCACCGGCGGTTGGTGAAGGACGTTGGACTCCAAACTGTACACTGGAACTGCCAGAAGGATGTCGGCCGGAACCGCCGCGGCCAGAGGAACCTGAACATTCGTCGCCGAACGATATGGAAACGTAAGAGGGTGTCTCCTTGTTTTGAGAACCCCAAACCTTTAATAAACTCAAAACATGGTTGAATTTTTGTCGATTTTGGTACAAATTATAAAAATTAATAGTTTTAGCTCGGAGAATGTGTAAAGGTTCACATTCGACAGTTCTGTTTGGACAGATGTTACGCACAAATAATAGAATTTTCTAGAGCGGACAATAAAATGGATGAAACACACGGCAGTGGTTCAGAAATGGCCACGGCGGCTGGGGCAACTTCAGGAGCAAGTATCCTCGATGAAAGTGTTGCAAGCAGCACCGTATTGCCGTCTGATATTACAGTAGACTCTATTCGTGATTATACGTCGTCTGTTATCACTGATCAAGATTCAGCGAAGTTAGTGTATTTTAAAATATTTTTGAATGATGTGGGATCGCTAGGGAGAAAAGTTTGAGTAGCCCGGAAAAATAACTTTAAAGCTCTGCCATATGAATATTTTATATTTTGTGTGAGATGTAACTTTATGTTAGAATTCGAACCCCGAAGTTCTATATGTCGGATTTGAGAAAGTTAGTCGCTTGAAGTTTAGTGGTGTTAACGTCTTGTTTTGTAGTGAAGGCTTTGCTTAACACAATTCTAGATCATTTGCTCTTAATGCGGGATAGGACAGGTTATATTTAAAACTGTTGTGTAAGAAAGGTTTTTTGAAAACCAGTGCAGGAAAAGTGTTAGGTTAAGCTTTTGTGAGCAACTGTCTGGACGCTGATTTGGTAAACAGAAATATTCTAACATTTTGGTTTTCCCGTACACTGGCTGGTTTTTTACCTGAAGCTATTGCAACAGTTGCTTATTTTGTTTTAGAATGTCAGGAGCTCGTAGTAAATCACCAACAACTGCAGTGAAAACCACCGTGTCGTCGACGAAAGAACACTCAACAGCTAGTAAACAAGGCAGCGGAGCCCCAGGTGTAGTGACAGGAGCTGGCGCTTGCGGCAGTATGAACAATGGTGAAGCACAAAATGCCAAAGAACAAGTTGTGTCTGAGCAAATGAATGGACGTAAGTAGGCTAGTAAAGTGTTATTTGAACGTATTTGAGGAGTTTTGTGACGTTTACGATACTTTGTAAATGGTGTCGGTGTGTCAGAAAAATTGTTTATGATACTTATGTTAAAGTGGTTGTATTTTAAAGTGGCTTAATGCCAACAGCCAGCATAGCGGTTGCTAACATCAAATAAAAGATTCGCTAGGCTGCGCACTGTTGCAGCGTTTTAGTTTCAGTATTTAAACTGCTTATGTTTTTCCGGCTTCATTGTTTATCACTCAGACCAACATGTAATTTGGTATACACAAGTTATTGTGCAGGTTGTATACGTGCAGCCCTTCTTGGTTATAGAGTTTCGCCGACCAAATTTGTTCGCATTCTCCAGCTAAATAGTGCAATGACACTTGGTCGTTATTCTTCTTGTTTACGTTTTCCTAATTTCTATTGGTTTGTTTCTGGAGTATAGCTACTTATTGCTTCCCGTATTTAAGCTGTTTGTTGTAGAGTACAATATTGAGCTTTGTGACCAGTATTTTAGCATTTTTGTTCGGCTTTTTCCTGTGCATAAACTTACAGCTTTAAACCAGGGTTCAACTGGATATAAAAATACGGGGGGTGAAGCCGGATAGTTCAATATCCGGATTTGACAGTTGCTGGAGCCATTGATGTACATAGTTGGACAAAATTTTTAACTATATTACACTGATTTAGTAGTACTTGCTATAATATGTTGTAATATTGTTTTCACTAGAGTCTTGCGTAATTAAGTGAGCTTTTTGATGTGTTTGTTTTGGCATTTTGAGCGCAAAGTTCACAGCGAAACATTTCGATTTTGGTCATAAATAATGTTGGTATAATACATAGTTATGTTATACTTTTCAGCAATAAATTGCCGGCATTCTAAAATGCCGGCGTTCGATGTCCTGGTGAATTCTATCAACTAACTATTTTTTCAGGTCATGTTATATTTTATTTTGTAATAGCATAAAACAAATTGGGTACTAGGTTTGTTATAAATCAAAATACGTTAACTATGTCGGCACATTTGGGTTTTTCTTGCTTTTCAATATGTGTGGCACGCATAAAAAAATTTATATCAAAGATAATAATATAAGCACAAAATTTATTTTAATTTGGTAGAAATTATTTTAAAATATGTGCTATTACAGCCGCGATACTGTGCTATAGAAATTTTTGGGAAAGATAACGGCCGTATTTATTTAGCATATTTCAAAACATGTGTTTATGACGAAGTATTATGCAGTATATTTTTCTGTACTGAAATTAGAACTAAATATATTCTACGTAAGTTTTAGATGCTGAAGAGACTGAGCTGAGCAAATTGAAATCGATAGCAATAGACGATGCGACTGATGCCACGGCACAAGATAAAACTCTTACAACACATGCATCGCCACAAGCGACTGTGACTCAGTAATAAGACAAAGAAGTTTGGTGTTGGTTGTTGATTGGTTGGTTGCTTGTTTATTTTTGTTGCTTTGTCTAAATAAAAACATTGCATTGCAACAATTAACATTTTTTGTTTATTTTTTGAGAAGATATATGGTCTGCACCCTAAGAATAGGCAATTGAATCTGAAATGTTATAAGTTAGTGACGATGATGTTCGCTCAGAATGTTAAAAATTTGCCATCGAAAATTTATATATCATAAAACGTGATAAAATTTAGCGTTTAACCCTCGGTTAATCAGAAAGTTTTGAAAATGTGATATTTCGTTGAGGGTTGTAGGAGTTTCAGTGGCAGTATGCGCTAGTCAGTTAAGTTTTTAAGTTCAGACAAGGCCGTCAGCTGAAATTTTTTATTTCTCTAAAATGGTTACTATCGCCTTGACTTTTGCTTTTCGTCAATTCTGCATTCGTTCAATGTTTATCTTTTAGGATTTAAAAATTGCTTTGATTTTGCTTTTAGTAGCCAGATATTAAACATTTGTCAATTGTCAGTGTGTTGTAGGTTTTTATTCAACCATTGTTTCCAAACGAAACTTTGAAAGTCAAGTTTGTGAAAAATCCAGGTTCGCTTTTCAAAATCGGCCTGTTTAACGTTTTTCTTGTTTTGCTGCTAGGCCAAGCCAAGCCATGGTATGTATGTATTCGTAGTGTCCTTGTGTATTCTGGTTTCACTTGATGCAATATAATACTGTATGATTGCGGAATTTGAATTTTTTACCTGTTTTTTCAAACGTCAGGGCTTATTTGGTGTTCAGTTGTTATATTTATTTTGTACTTTACAACTGTAACGGTTTTGTGTATTATTGTTGCGTTATTTAATGTATATCATTAACAATCGTGTTTATGCTTAGGTTTAAGTAACTTTGAACGATTACAGTTCTATAATATATTGTCAGGCACGGGCGGTCACGGTTTAAAACGGGACCGAGACCTAAATCTGATTACTGAGACTGGCCGTGAAAAGTCTCGGTCAATTTTTTGTCTTCACCGCAAAAAATTCTAATGTTTCAAAATAAATTGTTTGTAATGCTTGTAGGTAGATTTTTTGTGTTTTTCAGAGTTTTTTGTTTTTACAGAATATGTGCTCATAATTATTGCGTAACTATAAAATGCTTCTAATTATTACGTATCTATGAAAATTCATAGATTCACAAGACAATTTTTTTATTAGATTTTACTTTAACAATACAGTGATCCGTTTGCTGAATACTCTACTTCTGGTCTCGATTCCGAACCGCCGAGACTCAAAACCTGAAACCGACGCCTGCCAAATACCGAGACTTGCCGAGACTGAGGCCGAAACTTCCATCTCTGTATATTGTTAATGATGATGCGACGATAGATTTTATCTGTTGCTAGCAAAAGATGCCTGGAACAAAGTTAGTATAAGTTATTAGTAAAAGTACGTAGTTGTTAACTACGTACAATACGGAACATGAAAAACGGGGTGCAACTGGAATTCCGGTTCAGGCATTTTTTACCTTTCGGTTCCTGTAAATTTTTACCGGAGTTAAATATTCCGGAATTAAATTGTGGTCTGTTGAAATTATCTAAAATACAACAGATACAGTGAGTATCCATTTTCAACTAGAGTTATTTCACCAATGATATTGCAAAAAATGTTTTCGGTGGCGTGTATTTTTCATTTTCCGTTTCCGGTAATTTTTCAAATTACGGTTCCGGTAAGTTGCAAGTCCGGTTGCACCCTGGTGAAAAAATATTTCTTTGGCAGTCGTGACTACTGTGTTGTGTTCTGGGTGAACGTTTTTAAATTTGAGTGTTTCAAAAGCCAATTTTAATAATTCAGTGAAATCGAATTGAACACTAGTTCTTAGCCATAGTTTAACGTCAGTTGTAAATTTCAAATTGTTTCTAAGTTAGTATATATATTCATCGTTTAAATTAAATATTTGCAACGATGAGTGCAAAAATATACATTTTGCTCGAAAATGTTCCGTTGAATTTGAAAATACACATAGTTTGCATATGGTCGCATATATTTGAAAATACCCTAAATTTTCTTATATAAGACGTTTAGTGGTGATTGTTGTGTGTTTTTTTTTGTTTTTATTCTTTGTTACGCTGAGATTAACTGTTGAGATACGGTTTTGCCGCTGATCAATGATATTTAATGTGTGTGTAGATGTTTGAACGGCTCTTTGATTTTTTGGACTGGCTGACTAAGTGTCGGTTGCCATACGGCCTGCGCGATCAATTTGTTCAATTATTTAATTATGAATAATTTAGTACAACGGTATATTTGTAGATGTTTTTCATTCGGCACGTATATTAGTTTTGAGGTAATAATCAATTTTATGTCCATAAGCTGATTGCTTGTATATAACTTCTAGAGGATCCGGGTGCTATACTTATACGGCACTTATACACGACCTTTCCCCGCAAGCTTAAATTTAAGTATGCCAAAATATGCTGTTGTAAGATTTTTATATTTCTTGTGTACCGTACCATGCTTCCCGATGAATAACCAGGGATGTCATGTGGTAAATGACATTGAACTAAGAAATATAGAGTCCACGTTATTACCGTATTTCCAAAATGGGTCAGCCACCGATTGCTTGTATAACTTCTAGAGGATCCGGGTGCTATACTTATACGGCACTTATACACGACCTTTCCCCGCAAGCTTAAATTTAAGTATGCCAAAATATGCTGTTGTAAGATTTTTATATTTCTTGTGTACCGTACCATGCTTCCCGATGAATAACCAGGGATGTCATGTGGTAAATGACATTGAACTAAGAAATATAGAGTCCACGTCATTACCGTAGTTCCAAAATGGGTCAGCCACCGATTGCTTGTATAACTTCTAGAGGATCCGGGTGCTATACTTATACGACACTTATACACCTTTCCCCGCAAACTTAAATTTAAGTATGCCAAAATATCCTGTTGTAAGATTTTTATATTTCTTGTGTACCATACGTGCTTCCCGATGAATAACCAGGGATGTCATGTGGTAAATGACATTGAACTAAGAAATATAGAGTCCACGTCATTACCGTAGTTCCAAAATGGGTCAGCCACCGATTGCTTGTATAACTTCTAGAGGATCCGGGTGCTATACTTATACGGCACTTATACACGACCTTTCCCCGCAAGCTTAAATTTAAGTATGCCAAAATATGCTGTTGTAAGATTTTTATATTTCTTGTGTACCGTACCATGCTTCCCGATGAATAACCAGGGATGTCATGTGGTAAATGACATTGAACTAAGAAATATAGAGTCCACGTTATTACCGTATTTCCAAAATGGGTCAGCCACCGATTGCTTGTATAACTTCTAGAGGATCCGGGTGCTATACTTATACGACACTTATACACCTTTCCCCGCAAACTTAAATTTAAGTATGCCAAAATATCCTGTTGTAAGATTTTTATATTTCTTGTGTACCATACGTGCTTCCCGATGAATAACCAGGGATGTCATGTGGTAAATGACATTGAACTAAGAAATATAGAGTCCACGTCATTACCGTAGTTCCAAAATGGGTCAGCCACCGATTGCTTGTATAACTTCTAGAGGATCCGGGTGCTATACTTATACGACACTTATACACCTTTCCCCGCAAACTTAAATTTAAGTATGCCAAAATATCCTGTTGTAAGATTTTTATATTTCTTGTGTACCATACGTGCTTCCCGATGAATAACCAGGGATGTCATGTGGTAAATGACATTGAACTAAGAAATATAGAGTCCACGTCATTACCGTAGTTCCAAAATGGGTCAGCCACCGATTGCTTGTATAACTTCTAGAGGATCCGGGTGCTATACTTATACGGCACTTATACACGACCTTTCCCCGCAAGCTTAAATTTAAGTATGCCAAAATATGCTGTTGTAAGATTTTTATATTTCTTGTGTACCGTACCATGCTTCCCGATGAATAACCAGGGATGTCATGTGGTAAATGACATTGAACTAAGAAATATAGAGTCCACGTTATTACCGTATTTCCAAAATGGGTCAGCCACCGATTGCTTGTATAACTTCTAGAGGATCCGGGTGCTATACTTATACGACACTTATACACCTTTCCCCGCAAACTTAAATTTAAGTATGCCAAAATATGCTGTTGTAAGATTTTTATATTTCTTGTGTACCGTACCATGCTTCCCGATGAATAACCAGGGATGTCATGTGGTAAATGACATTGAACTAAGAAATATAGAGTCCACGTCATTACCGTAGTTCCAAAATGGGTCAGCCACCGATTGCTTGTATAACTTCTAGAGGATCCGGGTGCTATACTTATACGACACTTATACACCTTTCCCCGCAAACTTAAATTTAAGTATGCCAAAATATGCTGTTGTAAGATTTTTATATTTCTTGTGTACCGTACCATGCTTCCCGATGAATAACCAGGGATGTCATGTGGTAAATGACATTGAACTAAGAAATATAGAGTCCACGTCATTACCGTAGTTCCAAAATGGGTCAGCCACCGATTGCTTGTATAACTTCTAGAGGATCCGGGTGCTATACTTATACGACACTTATACACCTTTCCCCGCAAGCTTAAATTTAAGTATGCCAAAATATGCTGTTGTAAGATTTTTATATTTCTTGTGTACCGTACCATGCTTCCCGATGAATAACCAGGGATGTCATGTGGTAAATGACATTGAACTAAGAAATATAGAGTCCACGTCATTACCGTAGTTCCAAAATGGGTCAGCCACCGATTGCTTGTATAACTTCTAGAGGATCCGGGTGCTATACTTATACGACACTTATACACCTTTCCCCGCAAACTTAAATTTAAGTATGCCAAAATATCCTGTTGTAAGATTTTTATATTTCTTGTGTACCATACGTGCTTCCCGATGAATAACCAGGGATGTCATGTGGTAAATGACATTGAACTAAGAAATATAGAGTCCACGTCATTACCGTAGTTCCAAAATGGGTCAGCCACCGATTGCTTGTATAACTTCTAGAGGATCCGGGTGCTATACTTATACGGCACTTATACACGACCTTTCCCCGCAAGCTTAAATTTAAGTATGCCAAAATATCCTGTTGTAAGATTTTTATATTTCTTGTGTACCGTACCTAGAGTCCACGTCATTACCGTATTTCCAAAATGGGTCAGCCACCGGACTCTGTTTTTCACGCACAGCTATAGCCCATCTTAAGAAGACAGTTGGAAACTCTGTAACGTGAATTATAATGATGTAAAACATTCCTATAGCATTATGACAAAGTAAAACATTCCCGTACGAGATGTACAGTGACTCTTGATAACCAACTCAGCTTATCGCGGGCAATAACCGAGATGTAGAACACCCTTATGAATAAATTTGCTTACGTAACATTCTCATACTAAAGCGTATGTATTGACAATTGTTAATCCCGCAGTGCGGCAGGGATCCTCGGGTCGCTGCCAGTTTTAAACTGATCCCTGCCCCGCATCTCGTGGAGCTCACCGTTAAACAATCAGAACTTATAAAATTTAACCAATAACTATAATTTTAGTCGTTTTATTTCATTTTAAAGTAAACTTTTAAATTTTTATTTCCGACTAAAGTTTGCAAATTTATGTGTATATTCTACGTACGGCCTAACCATTTTTCCTGCAATAAGTTGCAATTTTTTAAAAAATTCTGCTAGTTTATATTAACATATATTGCTTTTTGGTTTGTAAATTTGACGAAGTTGTGTTTGTGAACGCGTTGATTGTAAAATTTTTCTTCAGTGTTCGGTTAAATACTGCATTGAGATTTTGAGAGTCAGATTGCTTGATTGTTAAAGGTGCAAACTGAACCAGGGTAACGTGTTGTTTCTTCTTCTTCATAGTTCATATAACGTATATTTTTGGCGTATGTATGTATATTTTATACGTTGATTTGATTTTAATTCTCTGTTGCCTATGCGTTTGATTTATTTGTTGGCTGCTATGCTGTATCGTATTGTAACAAAATAGTGTCTTTACCATTGTTATTTGTAATGGGATTCATGGTGAATGTTTTAAATATTACACTGCTGTTTGTTGCGTATGTGCCCTTTAAGCTTTTGGTGTTATGCTTGTTGATATTTGTTTAATTCCCCCCCCGCAAAAATGCCTCTGTAAGTCAGTTGACTTAGGGTCAGGCTTAAACTTAGGTAAATAACCCTTAAGTACGACTTAGTACTCTCTAAAACTTAAACTTAAATTATAGCTTATGTAAACTTGAATATTAGCTTTAGTAAAACTTAAATGGCTGGACGGACTAACTAAACTAGAATTTTGAGTTTTACTTAAACTAACAAGTTTTTAAGTTTAACATGAGTTTAAGTAAACTTATTTTTAGTTTAAGTAATGGGTGCGGCTCAAAAATTACGTGTATCTAAGAGTTTGTTAAGTTTAGCTTACACGGAAAATATGTAACATTTGCAATGAGTTTAAGCGTAAACCTACCTGTTGGTTTAGTTAATCTACAAAGTAAATTTAATACTGCTGGATTATATTAAGCTTAAATCAAGTTACTTTAAGCTTTTAGAGAGTACTTAAGGACGTATTAAGTAATTACATACTTAACCATTTTGTCGTTTTTAAAACCGTACATAAATAAAGCAAATCCTTAAGTGGCTGACTAAATTAGATGTATTACAGATTAACAGTTCAGGCATATTAACTTTGGTCTAGCTGAAATTGAAGAGTTGTGGTGCTTCCTTAGTATAAAGCAAAATTATTGCTTTGTTGTTAAGACCGTGGCACAATATTTGGCGTTTTTTTTGTTTTTGTCAAGAAAGTTAAGTATCTAACTTAAGTCGCCGACTTAATTTATTAAGTATAGCTTAAGTAAATTCTTAAGCAAGATATCAGAAATATACAGCTAGTCTTGCAGAACTTTCGCCTTCTGTCAAATTAACTCAAGAATGGGGAAAGCAAACAAATCTCTGTTTTTGTTTTATTAAATCGTAATTATTTCGCTGTCTTAATTAGGTTGGACTAACCACCTATTAATTTGTTTTTGGCTTTTATACACTGAAATCATTGTTTTAGCTGCTTTTCGAACTTTGTTTTTGGCTTCTCGTCTTTCTCTTTTAAGTTAGCGATTGAAAATCGTATATTTTCGCGCCGTTTCTGTGTGATGATCAAGTCGTAAAAAATTTGTTATAAAGTTCGTTCATGCGGTTCAGTTTAATAACTATTTCCGCGCATATAAAACAAAAATTGTCAAATTGCTGACGCTTAGCTTAGATAGTCGTCTTTTCCTTTTAGAAAACGTTTATCGCGGTCATGTTTTTGTTATAGAAATACATTTTATACGGCGGTATATATGCGCGGTTTCTTTATTCATATGTTGTATTTTAGATGCTGCGTTCAGCTAGCACCAATTTCAACTGAGGGATGCTATAATTGTGCCACGTTAATGAAATATGACAACGTGCTTTGACAACACTGGACATTCCGTTGATATTTTTAATTGTTGGCTGGTTTGTTTGTTTTGTTTTTGTCTGCGATTATAAAAGCGTACAACCGGAGGTGAGAAACATGCTCAGCGTATAATTAATATTTTGCCAAAAAATTTTGTGATCGACTCCAAGTCTGTAACATCAATTACTTCCAAACGCTTGTTTATGAGCACGAAGACAGGAATGGTGCTGGAATTGTTGAAATCTTTCTTGCAATACTCATCAAAATCAGAATTAAGAATCGTGTTAAAATGGCTAAACGTATTTTAGTTTAACTTGCAAAAGTTTAAATTAAGGCCATTAAAGAAAATTTGCCGTTTCATGTCATTACAGGCATAGAATCGATGTTTTAGTACTTAATTTTAAACCTTTGAGGAACGGAAAACTTGAATTGGAATTGAAGTTTGTTTTATAACCTTAATAATGTACCAGGAATACCGCGATGTTTTACAAATGTTTTGTTTTATTTATATTGGCGTTTTGTCACTGCACAGTGCACATTTGTTGCCTCAAATAAACGTCACCGTGTGCAATATTGCGAGCAAAAGAGGACAAAAAATAACATGTGGAGCTCGAGAAACAAGGAATTTGTTCAAAGTTTGGTTTCAGTGTTGATTCATAAATTCAAAAATGCTATAGAACAGCGTTTATCTCATGATAGAAATTTAATACGCTCCAATTCGAAAATATGTACGGGTCCATGTGGTGGACAGGGTTGGAACAGTGGTAAGCATATTCCTAAGCTTATAAGCGCAATGGCCAACGTTTACTTTAAGGGGCGTAACAGTAGATTAAGCGTATTCCTAAGCATAACCGTTGCAAAAATGAGTTCATAATCCTAAACAAAAAATGTATTCTAGGATCTAAACCTAGTCTTTTATAGACTCACCAGAATCCTGGGCGCGCTTTAAAGTAACATGGCCAGCGTAAGCATGACCTTATTTCAAAGCCTGAGCAAAAAAGCAGCCTAAGGCTTAACCCTTTCTTACTTGAATATTTTCTATTTCCCCTGAGACCTACTTTATGCTAGGATTCGAACTCGGGTGACTGGCGTGGGAGGCGTATACCATCACCACTCAGCTAAAGGAGTTTGACGCTCGAGCCCGAGGGGGCTCTCACGTCTTGTGGTGATTTAGTACTATGTATACGTGTTGCAATTGGTAAACGCAGTGCGATATACATTATTTAACGTATATACACTGCGCTTAGTTGCCTATAGGCAACTCAATGTGAGAAGGGGTTATAGATAGTAAATTGAAAATTTTTCGCTTAAACCTTTCTCACATGAATATTTTCTATTTCCCCTAGTTGCCTATAGGCAACTCAATGTGAGAAGGGGTTATAGATAGTAAATTGAAAAATTTTCGCTTAAACCTTTCTCACATGAATATTTTCTATTTCCCCTGAGACCTACTTTTATGCTAGGATTCGAACTCGGGTGACTGGCGTGGGAGACGTATACCATCACCACTCAGCTATAGGAGCTTGACGCTCAAGCCCGAGGGGGCTCTCACGTCTTGTGGTGATTTAGTACTATGTATACGTGCTGCAATTGGTAAACACAGTGCGATATACATTATATAACGTATATACACTGCGCTTAGTTGCCTATAGGCAACTCAATGTGAGATGGGATTAATTTGACACTATTCACAAATTGAAAATTTTGGCAATACACCCTCAAACAATTTTGGAACAATAGCTTAGGATACTATGCCAATTTTACAAATTTGAGAAAGAAAAATTTCCAATACCGGAAAATTACGGTGAAATAATAACGGATTAAGAACCGGATACTGTAGTGACCCGAATAAGAGGGTGTGGGGTTACGAGGGGGTCCCCATTTTGAGTCCCAATCAATAGGAGTCCGCATCCTATTAACAGTCCGTAAGCGAATAGAGTCCCTAAGTCCTAATTAGAGTCCATGAAGGTCAGTTATTCCTAATTGTAGTGCATAAATGATTCCAGGACCAAATAAAATTGAGTTCGAATCTTTAAGGCGTACTTAAATTTTGAAAGTACATTCGTAAGTATAACCTTGCATGATCGCGTAAGACAAATAAACGTTTGATTGAACGGATAGTTGCAGTACCGGATATATCAGTAATGAAGGGTGGCGGGGCGTTGGTTAAAAATATGTAACAGTCCGCAACCGAATACCATGGGGGGTACCCGCTGGAGAGGCCAAATAAATATCAGTTCCTCTCTTATTCGAATCACTACAGTAGTGAAAAATACCGGATTTCCCTACCGGAACTGGAATTCCAGTTGCACCCCGAACCTTACCATTTTATTACAAAAACATTTCTGATGGGGCGTACGCCCGACCGCCCCATCTGAAACCTCTAGTACCCACCCGCCTTCTCACAAGACCGAAATAGAGTAGGCTTATATTTTAGACTAATTTTTACTTGCGGTTAGATTAAGCTTTGTTTTAGACTTGTGTTTTAGTACGCTGAGTAGGCTTAAACTTAGGAATATGTTGTGGTTTTTACATTGTTAAAGTTATATTGGTCCAAATCTTCAGGACCCGCCTAGTCTTAATATATCGAAATATAGTGCCGATTTGGCTTCAATGTATAACCGGAGGTCTGCTTCCGGCTCCGGTAGGTTTTTTGCCGGAGGTTCCGGCAATTTCGGTAGTATACTTTTGCATAATTTTGCAAAATTTAACTTTAATGCGTTTCGTTTTACTTTTGTCACAATTTTCAAAAAAGAATTACCGACATTGCGCAGAAAATTAGCGTAAAACCAAACAACTTAACAACATATTGCAGATATTGGCTAAAATTAACTAATTAACCATCATTTTACTACCTAATTTCGCCTCACCTCCAACTCCGGCAAGTTTCGTTGATCTTCGGCTCCGGTATTTTTCATCTCCGGTTTCACCCTGCTTCTCATATAACCTCCGCTCGGAATTTAAATTAAATTTCAATTGTTTAAGCGAAAAATTTTCAGTTTACTATCTATAACCCCTTCTCACATTGAGTTGCCTGTAGGCAACTCAGCGCAGTGTATATACGTTAAATAGCATATATCGCACCGTGTTTAACAATTGCAATACGTATACATAGTACTAAATCACCACAAGACGTGAGAGCCCCCTCGGGCTTGAGCGTCAAGCTCCTATAGCTGAGTGGTGATGGTATACGTCTCCCACGCCAGTCACCCGAGTTCGAATCCTAGCATAAAAGTAGGTCTCAGGGGAAATAGAAAATATTCATGTGAGAAAGGTTTAAGCGAAAATTTTTCAATTTACTATCTATAACCCCTTCTCACATTGAGTTGCCTATAGGCAACTAGGGGAAATAGAAAATATTCATGTGAGAAAGGTTTAAGCGAAAAATTTTCAATTTACTATCTATAACCCCTTCTCACATTGAGTTGCCTATAGGCAACTAAGCGCAGTGTATATACGTTAAATAATGTATATCGCACTGCGTTTACCAATTGCAACACGTATACATAGTACTAAATCACCACAAGACGTGAGAGCCCCCTCGGGCTCGACCGTCAAGCTCATATAGCTGAGCGGTACTGGTATACGCCTCTCACTCCAGTCACTGGAGTTCGAATCCTAGCATAAAAGTAGGTCTCAGGGGAAATAGAAAATATTCATGTGAGAAAGGGTTAAGACTTGAATATGAAATGAATATGTATTCACTTTTTGTGATCTTATATGGACTACAGCGGAACCAAAAATGTATTTTCAGCAGTTCAGTAATCTATATTTTTTCACATATATTACTGTGCAAAAGCGGCACGCTGGGTTGAATATCGTCATTGACTGGTTATAGCGCACCTAAGTTACTATTCATTTCACGACACTAATGTAGGAGGAAACTTTTTTGTAACAACCAAAGATTTTTAATTAATTTTATGCTTCTCTTTCAGGGGAGGAAGCTGCGGCTTCCTTGTACTTTATGCATTTTGAAAACACACTAAATCAGGAAGAGGTTATCGTCATCAAACCCCACACTAAGATGTTCGTTATTCAGACAACTAGAATCGCTGTTAAAGTGCCTTTGGACTGTTTTGGGGTAAGTATGAGAAGAAAGTCGCTTAGGGTGGGTGGGTTTGAATTCAAAAGTTATGAGCTCATGTGGTTTGTGTCATGGGAAATTCAAATGTGCCTTTCACAGATTGCCAGATTGGCAAGCTAGCCTTTTATTAATTAGCATCGTATACTCAGTTAGGCTTGACGTCTTAAAAATCAAAAAGGATCAGGATTTAAAATGACGTCCAGTATGTAATCTCGCAACGCGTCTTGATATATTTATATTAGTAGGTTTCGCTTCTTGCAAAAGGTAATAAATTTAGTACTTGAACGTTTTAAGAAATCAAAATTTTAAATACTCATGAAATTATGCAGGAATGTGGTTCAATATTTCAACTCAGGTTTGACTGTACAATTTAACTTTTCGCAATATATACAAAACTTCCAAGGTTAACAGTTAAGTTAACGGCACAAGTTTTCTAAAAATATATATTTCACAAGCGGAATTGCCATAACTTTCAGCAAAAGTTCAACCGGAGACGGATGTTCAGTTTGTGCCAGACACAGACCTTCCCATATTACCGTAATGGCAATGTAAGAAAACAATCTGTGAAATGCATTTAATATTAAGCTGAAAATTTAAACTGTTTTTCGGCTTAAATGAAGTGGTCTTCACCAGAGTATATACAACCGGAGGTCCGACTCCGGCTGACAATCTATTTCCGGTTCCGGTAGAATTTTTGCCGGGAGTACCAGCAATCTCAGTAGTAAAAAATTTATTTGTTTAGTGCGTTCCATTTTAACTTAAAATACAATATTGAGGAAAAATAGCTAAGATTTCGCCAAAAAAAAACAAGTGCAAAACCAGAAAATTAGCAAAACTTTTGCTGTAACATTAAACATCATTCAACTGCCTAATTTCGCCTCTCCTCCGGTTGTGACAAATTTTATTGACCTCCTGCCTGCTCTGGCTTTTTTCGGTTGCACCCTGGTGATCAGCTTTTCTAAAATGGATGCCGGTTTTTTCCGATATGTTTGCGCTGAAATAAAAAGTTTTTTTTTTAATAATTGAACTGGCCATGTTAACTTGTAACTTGCTTACTAAGCTTGAACCTAATCCTATCAAGTTTACACCTAAGCATACACAACTTAGCCTAGTCATAACGCTTGCTCTCCATAAACTCGCTCAGTGTGCCAGTGAACAGAACACTAAAATTGACATGGATCTTAAACTAAACGAAGTAACTATAGAATTTCATAGATATAGCTTTAAACTTTAGACGATTTTTTGCTTAGGCTTAAGCTCAGGCGAAAGGTATGAGCTCATTCTACACTTTAGTCTTTATGTTTAAGCTTAGGAATATGGCGTATACTACTGTTACGGCCCTGTTGTATACATTGGTCGCTATTTACTTCACCACCATTCTTTGTTTCAAATTTTGTAAGAAACATTATAATTAATCAAATTTTAAAATGTCAAATTGCACCCAACTTGTCGCAATGTTAAATTTCATACTTATTTCTGTTTTAGATAGCAATACGTTTATATATTTACAGTTTTGTTGTAACTAAAAGGTACAGAGCATACTTTGGACAAGTAGCGTAAGCTGCTTGTTGACTTAAAATTGTTCACAGCTTATCGCTTGATAGATTAGAAGGCTTCTGTTAAAGAAGAGATGTAGTTCTGAGGTTACCGTTGAATTAAACGTTTATTTGTGTTGTATCAAATGCTTGAGCGATAAGCAAAGGTTATACTTTGGACTTAAGTATGCTTTAAAGTTTCGAACGCAACTTTATTTGTTCCTGGAATCATTGATGAGCTACATTTAGAACATTGATGGTAACGTTGTATTGAAATGTACCGGAAAATGTTGTAGTGATCCGAATAACAGGTGTGGACTGACATTGATTTGGCCTGTCCAGTGGGTACCCACCTGTTATTCGGTTACGGACTGTGATTTATTTTTAACGACGCTCTCCGCCGCCCTTCGTTACTGATATATGTTCGGTATTGCAGCTATCCGTTGAATTAAACGTTTATTTGTGTTGTATCAAAAGCTTGAGCGGTAAGCCTAGGTTATACTTTGGAATATACTTTGAAAACTTAAGTATGCTCTAAAATTTCGAACGCAACATTATTTGTTCCTGGAGGCATTGATGAGCTACATTTAGGGATAGTTGACGGTCTCTTATTAGGGATACGGACTCCTATTGATTGTGACTCAAAATGGAGACCCCCTCTTATTACCCCCTGATATTCGTTTCACTACAGTATATTAAGACCCGCCTGCAAAGAAATATACTTTGCGATATTATTTTTATGTTTGTCGAAATCGGATTCTGAATAGGTTACTTTTGTTATCGGAACCGGAATCGCAACCAGAACCACTATCATATTGCTAACCTATAATGCGAAAGCTTATAATATAAAGGTCAAAGCTCGTGTTAATTTAGCGAAATGATGACGTCAAACGAAACGTCACAAATTACTGTTCTACGTCCAAAGTTGGTTTGGCAGAAAAATAAATTTGTTCGCAATGCGTCAGTTCACATCGACTCGGTTTCGGGACGAATTGTTGACGTTGTTCACAATGACATCGCAGCTAACAATGGTAATGTTAGCGCAGAAGTGCATTTACCAGGTAGGTATATATGATTCAGTGGTTAATATCAAAACCAGGGGTCTGTTATCCGATTGACAAACGTTTTTTGTATTGTTTAAAAATAGATGTAATACTATTCAAAATTAAGCTTATAAAATATTCCAAAGATGCAGTAACTACGCGGTTATAAATGTGGTCGAATACCCGGAGCCTGAACCATGTCCAAACTGGACGGCCGTAGCCAGAGCAAGAGCGAAATGATGTGCAGCCGTCCCTGGACAAATTTTCGCTCCCTAGCACAGTATCGAGTCGTTTTCTCTGTCCTCGCTATCTCAACCGGTGTTTGCCAACACTGGTTAGATTTTGAAAATTGTTGCATATTTGAGCTTCCCATACCCGTCATTTCATGCCCAAACTTGAATTTTTGAAACATTTGATTTTTTGTCGCAAGGCCTCCAATTAGGACCCAAAAAAGATTTATCAAAAAGGTATACAAATTATATATCGTTCGATACGTCTTGCAATGCTCAGTCGAATGGTTTTGCATTTTCCGCAATTATACTTCTGGTTAACGAGTTATAATCCAAGGACTGATTTGACGCACTGCCGTTGACTTTTGAGATGGGTCTAAATTAGTCATTTGTACGTAACTCGTTAATCAATCGGTTAAATGAGGGAAATTTAACACTAGTGGAGTTAGCTTGACAAGCTGCGTCAATTTTTATATAGTTTAACTTGACAAATAATTTCTTGGTCCCAGAAGAGATTTTCCGACAATACAACAGTCAAATTTTTCAAAAATTCAAATTTGGGTGTGTAACGGTCACGGGACGTCATGAGAAACTCAAATGTGCAAAAATTTTGGAATCCGATCATTCTTGGCTAAAAACGCCGGCTAAAAGAGGGGATAACGGGACACTTTCAAAATCACCTTCGAATGTAAGTCATCTAAACTTTTTTGTATGTCACTCAAAATTTTTAGCCACCAATAGCAAGGTGATCTGGCAACGTGTGTGGCTGTAAACGTTTCTGCGTGTATTAGCAAATTTGCAACATTTGCAGCTTTAGTCATTTCAGCTACTTATGCCGGTTCAGTTTTCATATATATTTAATATTTCAATATTTTAGATATGGCATTACTGCCAGGCATGATTAATTGTCATTCACACTCGTGGCATCGTGGATTGAGAGATAAACTCGAAGCTGACAACAGAACACAGAAGGCTGCGGAACGAAATTTTTGGGGCTGGCGAGATTCGATGTATTTGTTGGGTAAATGTTTATCTGTTGAGAAATATGGTGAAAATTGGATGGATGCCCCAGGTGTTCGATCCACTGACGATCAGTAAAATGAGTTTTGAATTTTAAAAATTTATTCAGAACCTGACTAATCATGGCCAAAAATAAATCGTTTATACTCGGGAAAATAAGAAGTAAACTTGCATATAAAAGTGCGAATCGACTGACAATTATTAAAGATAATTGTTATTTTTACTTTTGACCCATGCAAAAATCATGGGTAAAACGTTTTTCTGCGGGACTGCAATAGAGTAAATCTTAAGTTTCAGTCTATTTTTGTCTTAGACTCAAGCTTTAGGCTTAGGTTTAGAAATATAACATGGTTATACTACTGTTATGGCCCTTTTGTATACATTGGTCTTGCTTTTTATAGCCCGTGAGCTATCGAATAACCCTGAAAAGTTATCTCATGTTTGCCGTTGCGCGTTCGACGAAATGCTTGCGTCTGGAATTACTTGTGTTGGCGAATTCCATTATTTACATCACGGCTGTCGAAGCTCAAGCTATAATAGTGTATGCTAAATTAAACTGGATGTACTGTAGTGACCAGAATAAGAGGGGGGACTGATATTTATTTGGCCTCTCCAGAGGGTACCCCCTGTTATTCGGTTACGAACTGGTATTTATTTTTAACCCACACTGCGCCGCCCTTCGTTACTAATATCTATCGGGTATTGCAACTATCCGTTTAATTAAACGTTTGTTTGTCTTGAATCAAAACCTTGAGCGATAATGCAAGGTTATACTTAGGAATGTACTTTCAAAACTTTATGCATTAAAGTTTCTAACTCAACTTTATTTGGTCCTGGAGTCATTTATGCACTACAATTAGGGATAATGACATTTATGGATTCTAAATAGGGTTTAGGGACTCTATCCGCTTACGGACTTTTATTAGGGGCACGGACTCCTATTGGTTGGGTCTTAAAATGGGGACCTCCTACCACGTCTTGTTCAGATCGCTACATTAGTGTTGTTTGTTGTGTTGGGTTTAATGTCGTTATGATAACGGTACAGTGTCATTAATTCAGTGTATATCTTTTTTTTATTTTCAACATTACCCGTGATACGCAAGAGCTAACAGCTTCGGTTCTGGAATTCCACACAATAGTAGAGTTATAATTATACACCAAATTTTGCCAAGTTTCATTCACTTAATTCCAACAGTACACGACGAAGCGATCACCCATTGTCATAGGTGCTACACAGATTTGAGAATCTGAGTCCTATAATGAGTAAAATAGATGAAAACAAGCTTAAATCGTTTGTTTATTTATTTATCGGTTAGAATTTATATTAAACACAATTCTCACGTGCAAGATTTTGCTGCGACAACTTGAAGCTGCAAATTGCATGAGGAACTTGTATTTTTTTCATCAGTCAATGAAAAATCGGCTGTAATCAATTCAGTGAACATGCATTTTTTGGAACATGTGAACTAAATTCCTAGCAATGATTTTTAATGAATTATTTCCAGCTGCAACTTTTTCGAACGTTATTTTGGACAAAAACTTATACAAGTGCAAGTTGCAGCTGGAAGTTTTGGCAGCAAAAACTTGCACGTGGGAATAGGGCTTTAAACTAGTATTCAGTAGCCGTTAGTTGTACCTACAGTTTATTTTAACCACCGAACCATCACTTAACCATAAAGCAGCTGAAATATTGTTCAAGAAATGTTCTAGACAGCTTAAAAACTTTTCAAATATATCTTTTTCTTTCCATATAATTCACAATTACGTTGCTCCACCGGTTCACAACTATAATACCGTGATTAGAAAAATATTTCGTATAAAATATAATGTGCAAAATATTAATTTCTAATTAAATTAACTTTGTTTGTTACAGGTGCATAATAGCGCCGCTAAAGTACAAAAGCTCGATAAAAATGACTTCTATGCGCTAGACAAAATTGTTCTAAACGCCGCTCGGCAGTGCGGAATTAGAATAGTTTTTCTGCAAACTTACTACAAAACGGCCAGCGTGTCTGGCGAACAACCGCTAAACGATGTCCAGCACTTGTTTACGATTGGTATGTTGTGGCTGTTCGCCCGTGGGTACAGGCACGATTTAATTTCGGGACGTGATAATCACACGTAAAAGTTTTTACGAACGAGCGAGCGTAGGTGAGCGAGAATATTTCTTGACCCGGGCACATTTTTTCTTCAGCCTGTAAAAGTGCATTTTTCGCGTCTCCAGAAATTTCCCGATGAATATGTTCACTCTACCCAGTGATAAGTTCTCTTTAATTGCAACCCTTGCATTATAGTTTTGGTGAACTTTCCCTACCTTTCGGGGGCTCTTGTAACTTTTCCCAGATTTACGCGTAGGTTTTAGATTTCGGAAAACGCTAGCTATGCCGAAGCAATTTACTTAAACCTTTTCCTAAGCCTAAAGCCGAAGGCTTAATCTTAGATATGGGAGAAAGTGCACAAAAGCCGTTTAGAAATTTACGCTTAAGTTTTGTTCATGATAAATATAGCGGTACACTTAGGTGTAAATGGGTTTATGGTTCGGCTTAGCTACGGTGTCACGCTTGCCTTTACCTTGTGCCTGAAATTTTTGTCCTATCCTTGTTTAAGGTATTTTTTAAAACCTTGAGCATAATGCTTTATATGAACTATGAAGCATCATAAACTTGAAGCTAAAGTCAAAGTCTGCGTTGATTTTGGAACCAAGCAATACAGAGAGTTTTGCGAGATTTTAGCCTTAACATACTTTTAAGGATGCCTATAATCTAAAGCCTGAGTCTAAATATAAGCCTAAGGTTTAACCGCGAGCCAGTAAATATACTTATTACAAACCGAATATACAGCTGTCGTGTTCATTGTTTAACAGTAGTGATTAATTGATTTTAGCTAATTTAAATGAATTTTGGCACGAATTTGATTCGTTAGATCGGCAAAAAGATGACAAAATTCAGCATATGGGAGTTGCAGCACACTCAATACGAGCTGTTGACATTGATACAATTGCAACGCTTTACAAAGAATGTTTGAGTCGAAATTTGTGTTTTCATATTCATCTTGGTGAGTTCAAATTTAAGCCAATGCATTCAGATAAAATGTACAAACCTAAATAGTTGGATAGAAGTAAATTTTGCTGGATGTCATGGTTTGAAAACGATGTGTTAATATATTTTTTGCAAACGGCGCTGCCAGGATTTTATGTCGGTAGTGTGTAATCTGTAATCCCATGAAAACATTTACGAAGCAAGGGTCAAAACGAAAAGTTAGCCCTAAGCGTTTGCTGTGGGCTCTGGGTGTTTAAAAATGGTTTTGAAATTTTAAACAATTTAATTTTATAAAAATAGAAAATTAAAATTTTTTCAAGCAAAATATAATTGTAACATTGCTCAAATAAACTCGATGTTTGCGTTTCAGAAGAACAGCCAAAAGAACTCAAAGAATGCTTAGCTTACTATAAAGTGACTCCGTCTGAACTGTTACTTAAAACACTGGACATTAATAGTCAATTTACTGCTGTTCATTGTACTCATACTTCAAAACAAAATCTTGCGTAAGTTTCGCATGTTAAACGTAAGGTTTTTAACTGTTGCAAGCATGTATTCTTGATCTAAATTACTCGTTATTTCACAGTCTGTGTACGCTGGCTTACTTATGGGGCCGGCCTATTTTTCTTTGATGATGGGACTGTAAAAGTCCGGAGGAAGAATAGATATTATTATATATTTTTCGCTTAGATTTAGACTTAGGAAAATGCTTGATCTACAGTTACGTCCATAAAAGTAACATTGTCCTCTACGCTTATGCTTTAGCGTAACCAATGCCTGCGTATTCCTAGGCCTAAATGTAACCAACACCTTTTAAGTTGCATTAAAATTATTAATAAAAGATCTGTCAACAATTTTTGTTGTTTGCATATTTCCTCAATGTTAATGTTCGGGCTGACGTTGTCTCTGGTTTCTTTCAGAACCCTACTCAATCATGGTGCTAATATTTGTATTACGCCTTTGACAGAGGGACGCCTGGGTGATGGAATTACCATCGGTTGGCCTGATTCCACTGACCAGAATACGTATCCGGCAGTATGCCTCGGTACCGATTGTAACAATCGTGTTGATTTTGCAGAAGAAATGCGATGGCTGTTGTATTCTCAACAAGTACGGATGAGTTTTTGTCGATGCAAGACATTTTTGGATCGTCGCCTTAAACGGCCGTAAACCAGCGCCGTAGCCATCAAAGAGTTGCCTTCAATATTTTTTGCGCGAAAAATGTGCGGATGGAAAAATGGTCGACAGAAATAAAAGAATAGCACAGTCATCTAAAAAGTTAAACTTATTTTATCGCTTAACTAAACATGAATATGAGTTTAAGGTAAACTTAAATGGCTGTGCAGACTAACTAAACAAGAATTTCAAGTATAATTTAAACTACTATATTTTTAAGTTTATGGCGAGAATAAGGTAGACTTTATTTTTGGTTTAAGGTATAAGTGCTGCTCAAAAATTTTATAGTTTTTAAAATGCATCAAGTTTAGATTAAACTAAAAACATGTCTGATTTTAATTGTATTTAAGCGTAACCGACCAGTTAGTTTAGTTACTCTAGAAAGTTATTTTAACACTGCTAAATTAGCCCAAGCTTAAATCAAGTTAATTTAAGCGTTTGGCCCATGTATACAGAGCAGGGCCGGTCAGTAGTATAAGCATATACCTAAGCCTAAGCCCAAGCAAAAAATTTAGCCTAAAGCTTAAACTGACTCTATTATAGCCCCTCCGGAAAACGATCCGGCCCTGTTCTAAACGTGGACCAAGCTTTTAGAGAGAAATAAGTGCAATGGGGACAAAGAAATTTATAACTAAGTTTTGTTTCACAAATTACAGGAAAAAAGAAATTTTAAAGATTGAAATGGATCGATGAACTCAGCCAATTTTGCAATTTTACAGATGAAAAACGTTGCTCGAGGATTTCCTGGCTCTCACCCGAGCGAAAGTGCAACTCAACTGTTCGAGTACGCTACAACGAACGGAGCTCGAGCGTTAGGGCTTCAATCGCGTTGTGGTCAAATTCAACCAGGATATTATGCAGATTTGATGGCTATCGATCTGTCGCATCGGACGTTAAACAAATCTGGTAGGCCATCAGGGACGGAGTCCGGACTTCATTTAAGGGGGGTACACCCTCAACTGTTCTGACAGTATCACTGAGCAAGTTATTCTAAAGCATGAAAAAACTACCATTTACTCGCTTCGACAGAAATTTTGGGAAAGATAATATCGCCCTGTCCCTTTTTGGCGTACTCCTTGGTAAGATCATGTTTTAGAATTTTTAAAAATATTAAATTTTAAAAAAATTAAAAATTTTTAAAAATAAAACTTTTAAAAGTTCAAAATTTTTTTAAAACTAAAAAATTTTACAAAACTTTACTGTAGTGACCTGAATAAGAGGGGGTAATAAAAGGACCTTGGCAGTTTGTAGTATCAGTAAAGACTTCGGTTCTAATGTTTTTCAGCCTAAAACTTAGTGGTAAGCAATATCAATAAGTGATATTTTAACCATTTTATGAATTTAAACTTGGTACTGGCACCAGTTTATACAACGCATATCAACGAATGCTAGAAACTTAACATTCCCCTTCAAGGTGGCTAAAAAGATATAAATTGCTTATCTTAAAAGTGTAAATGAAAATTCGTAAACTAAGCTGCTTCATCAATTACCAACGACCACAGATTAGGATATTACAGGATAATTTGGCTTTCAATCAGTGTCGTAGAACATCTTGGATCCGCCATTGCGTTTCTTAGTTTGTCTAAAGTTGGAAGTTTTACTGAAATAGTAAAATTGTTTTATTAAAAATAGTAAAACAGTTCTACTAAAAATAGCAAAATCAGTTTTACTAAAAATTGTAAAACATTTTTATTGAAATATTAAAACAGTTTTACTTAAAATTGTAATAACTATTTTACTGAAAATAGTAAAACTTTTTACTGAAAATAGTAAAACTGTTTTACTGAAAATAGTAAAACTGTTTTACTGAAAATAGTAAAACTGTTTTACTGAAAATCGTAAAACTGTTTTACTGAAAATAGTAAAACTGTTTTACTGAAAATCGTAAAACTGTTTTACTGAAAATAGTAAAACTGTGTTACTAAAAATGGTGAAACATTTTTACTCAAATAGTAAAACAGTCTTAATTAACATGATGAAACAGTTCTACTGAAAATAGTAAAACAGTTTTAAGTATAATTACTTATCACGTACTTAAGTACTATACGTTGTACTTAAGTACGGTCTTGAAAACCCAACCATTGTCTCGCAAACTATTTACAATGTTACAATGTTTTCCCGTTTTATTAGCTAAGTCATTAATGCTACATTTTGTTTCAGACGACGACACATTGCTGGATGCGTTCGTATTTGGAGCATCTGCTGAAGCTGTAGTCGCCATGGTTTGGGTACACGGTCGTCTTGTTCACCGAGCTGGACGGGGTGTTGAAATAGCGATGCTGTGTGAGCGATAAGCTTAAGTTCCGTTACATTAAAACTGCAACTAATTTTGGTCACATGCATAAGTTCGACCGCAGACCGCCTTGTACAATGTATGCTTGAAACAATGTAATATTCCAGATTGCTTTCAAAATACAGCCATTTCCGCTCTCGTGTACTTGCCCCACATTTACCGCTTAGGCTTAGGCTTTGGCAATGCTTACCTGTGCCAAGGTCATAAGTCTAAATATGTTTGGAAAGTCATCAATAGCAGACATTTGGAAAACAATGCATATCACTTGCATTTTCGAATAATAATCTTAGTCATAGCGTTACTTTGAGAGGTAACATGTTATATGCCAGGCAATTATTTCTTTGAACAGTTCGAAGTTAATTGTTTGCCTAGCACACATTTACTACTATCTTTGTTAACGCAATCTCATTACTTGAAAAGTATTTTCGAAATTTTCTTTACAAGGTTAATGGCCAATGTTACTTTAAGGGGCGTAACAGTAGATTAAGCGTATTCCTAAGCCTAAGCCTAACCGTTGCAAAATGAGGTCCTAAGCCTAAGCCTAAGCCTAAGCAACAAATGTAATCTACAATCTAAACCTACTCTTTTATAGACCCACCAGAAACCTGGACGCCCCTTAAAGTAACATGGGCCAGATTAATTATTGAGCCAGTGGATACGGAGGGCTCAATGTGATAGGTTAACCATAAACTTGTGTTAGGTTTCAACTCATCTTGATTTTCTGAATGATTGCTAAATTTCGAAACAGGTGAACGGATAAATGGCATACATTCCTTTGTGTGAAATTTCTGGTGAACCAGTAAAAACAGTTTCATACAGATTATATTACTAAACCTGCTTGTATTAATCAACGTACCCAAATTTTGCGCTATGCTCGCTCGCAACATAACTTTCAAAACGGTAATTTCTCTTTCTGACACGAATTTCTACATACGCCTCTGTTTCTAAATACTTTTAATTTATACAGAATTAAGCTTAGACGTTTTCATAATGTTATGTTTAATTTCAGCCGATCAAATGTTACCGAAGCGAGTGTCACTGGAACAAAGTTCGTTGGATAGCTCGTCGGTATTGGTATTTACTCAAAGTTTAATGGAAATCGAATCGATATCGGGAAACGAAGCCCAAGTTGGAGTAGCGTTGGAGCAATGGTTCGTCGAACGCGGATGGCACTGTTATCGGCAATATATTGGTAATTGTTCGGCTTTTGTACGTCTACCACACGTTCAACGCCTACTGTTGTGCTGTCTGACGTGTGTGCAGCATCGATCAGTAGTTGGTGCTAAGTCTTGTAACAGTCGAACCAATGAATAGCGAGGTTTCAAGTTCAGCACATTTGTCGCATATGATTTGAACTGCTTCTGAATCGATTTTGGGGTCCGCAATTTCACGAGTTCGTCAGTTTGCATTAAACCTGTTGCTAACTAGTAACAGGTGCTATATGCATTTTAAGAATATGAGCTAATAGGGTTAGGCAAACGTTTTAGGCTGACGCTTAGGCAGAAGTAAAGGCGTTTCGTTTCCTAAACCTAAACCTGCCACTAACTTTGAATATTCAGTGCTAATGTGGACCGATGAAAATCAGTATTGCAAAATTTTGAACAATATATATCAGCCACCATCTAATACATATGTTCGGACCGAACCTGTGGACGGTTTCGGATCGCAACATTAAGCGGAACGAATCGTTGAGAATTTCCGGATCGGTTCGATCCGGTCCACATCATTTCAGCACTCACATTGTATCATGTCGACTATAATATTGGTAAAGTTTTGGTGTGGATCATCCACGTAATACTGTCTACGGTACTGTAAAAATTGTCCACACACCTGGCATTAAGGGCGGGACAAAACGACAATGTTCTTAAGCTATAAAGACTTTACAGAAGGTGTAACTAGATAGTGGGTTTTGAAAGCAGGTCCTTCGAAGGGACCAAAGACAATGTAGACACTGTCTGGACACAGTGTCTGACAATACGAGTTCGTTCAAACAGACTCTGTGTAATTGCAAAGCAAAGTTCCTTCCGACAAATTTTGCGTTGCGAAATAAGCTGAGTCCCTTCTGACAGACTCTGGACAAAACAGTTGCCCTTTAAATAACGTATTGACAATTTAGCTGGGTATGGACGGCAACATGACCAAGCATAGGTCGTCCATAGAGAGTGCGAGTTGTCAGTAGGGTCTACACAGGATATGAGTGACATTTGGACATGTAATTTGTAAACAGTAAAATTACAGACTTAGGGGCTCGTACGTGGGGACAATTTTTTACAGTAGCGTAGACAGTATAACGTGGATGACCCATGAGTGGCATTTTTTGAATTTTCGTTTTTCCACATTTTTTGGAGTTTTGTACCATCACGTATAAAATCTAAAATTAAGTTACGAGTGTATGTTGAATGCATGGTTTTACTTTAATTTGTGTACGCAATGTGGAAATTCTCAGCGGCAATAGATGCTTGCTGATCGGCATTTTTCGTAAATTTTAATGCATAAACACATTCGGCAACTCACGTAACGGGACCTTGAATTAGCTTAGAATTGAATCACATTCTGCTCTGCCATTGGAAGACACGAACACGAATGTTGGATGGGTAGTTGTGACAAAAGTACCTGTATCAGAACAAATCAAAGTCTTATTCCCCGCAGAATTGAAGTTTTCTGTTCGAATTACCGTAATTTGCGGTCATAGTTCATTAATAAAATTTTGACGGTTATAGAACGTGCTCAGTTCTAAGTAGGTATTTCTTTTTTTTTTATTTTTATTTTCGAACAGATAATTCGCGAAACCAATTCAATCTCCTCGTAACTCCAGCCTGCGCTGGTCCTTGGAAACCAGGGGATCCTGGCCCTGATTTGATTTACAATAGTCATTTGGATACAGTGCCTCCGTTCATAGAACCTCGCTTGGAAACGGTTGATAAAGATGGCATTCAAGACGTTATTCTTTACGGAAGAGGCTCAAATGATGCAAAAGTAAGTGGATGTTGTTGTTGTTGTTGTTGTTGTTGTTGTTGTTGTTGTTGTTGTTGTTGTTGTTGCTGTTGTTGTTGCTGTTGTTGTTGTTGTTGTTGTTCTTGTTGTTATTATTATTATTGTTGTTGTTTCTGCTACTGCTCCTGCTTCTGCTGATGGTGACATTTAACATTTTTGCTTATGGCCAGAGCCGTGATTAGCGGTCCCCGAATCTCTCAATCGGAGTAATCCGGCCTAAATATGCTCTGGCGTCGGAAGACGAAGTCAAATTTAGCCAGCAAAGTGACGTTGTTTTTACCAATTAACAAGACACAAAGCAACACTGGATGCATTGTTTTGCACTCAGAATATTTCCTTTTGCATACTCTTGTGCAGAGTGAACATTTTCATAGCATCGTAGCACACATGTAACCAACTCACCTTACTTGGGTGGGGGGGGTAAATTTATTGAGGAGGAACATGTAAGCGTTTTCGATGGCTTGCACGTACGATGAAAATTTTTAAGGGGGGCTGAGCCCCTCAGGCCTCGTCTGGCTACGGGCCTGCATCTAGGTGTAGCTTATTTTTAACTGTTGTTTTTTGTTCTTTTTACAGGGTCAAATTGCAGCGCTGACTTTCGCTGCGTGCAGCTTGCAATATGAATTACAACAGCGTATAGCGTTGTTGTTTGTCTGCGATGAAGAAACAACACATAGTGGCGCAATCGAAGCCAACAAACTTGGTCTCAAACCCCGAGCGATAATTTGCGGTGAACCAACGGAAAACCGTCTCGCTCGATCCCAGAAAGGTATTTTGAAGGTAAGTAGGGTTACTTAGCTACGCTGGCGTATCATGAGATTTGAACTGGCAAGAATCGATTGTGATTAAACGATTGACGACTTAAGTAAATACTTAAATTTCGCGCGAAATCAAATAAACGCCAAATGTCAGCCATTGTCATAACAAGAAAGTAATTGTTCTGCTTTATATTAAGAAGGTACCGTGAGTCTACAATTTCAGTTAGACTAAAGGTTACTATGCCTGAATGGTAAATTTGTAGTCTATCAAATTTAGTCAGCGATTTATGTATTTGCTTAACTTAAGTATACTTTTAAAACCGACAAAATCGTTAAGTAATTACTTAGCACGTACTTAAGTACTAAGTCGTACTTAAGTAGGGTTTCGGAAACCTAGCAAATATTAGATAATTGTGACTAATAATTCAGGAGTAGGCTAATGCCAGTAACATTGCAGTCACTGCGGAAAAAAGCAACGGGATATTTAGAGGTTACAATTTATGTACCATAGGTGCTACACAGCAACACAGTACGACAACCACGCAAATGTCTATTTATGGGAAGTTACTGCTTCTCTGGCTACTTTGCCCTCGAAGTAACGTGTAGAAATAATTTGCGTTTAATACCTTAAAAATCTGCCGATTGTGAACCCACAAATGTAATAGAATGAATTGCTGAGACCCACTGTAAATGGTAGTGAATTCTTTACTTATTTTCGTATTTTTCACCACTCGATAACGTAATTTTAGGTACGTGTGCACGCCGAAGGCACACCAGGTCATTCTGGTTATCCTGAACTATGCGAATCAGCAACTGAACGTCTACTAGATTTTCTAGACAAGTGCCGTCAACATCCTTGGCCCAACGATCCGGCACTATTGGGTCCCACTACTCTTAATATTGGCCAAATACGCGGAGGTGTTGCGTCTAATGTAATACCAGGTACTGTCCAAAAGCTTAAACTAACTTGATTTCAGCTTAAAGTAATCCATCAAGTTTACTTTAACTTGTGTTAAACTTAAAAATATGTTTGTTTAAGTAAACCTTGAATTTCTAGTTTACTTAGTTCGTTCAGCCATTTAAGTTTTACTAAAACTAGTATTCAAGTTGACTAAAGCTATAATTTAAGTTTAAGTTCTTACAGCTTATATGATATTTTTTGAGAATTGTTTCCTGTCAATACTCAGTAGAGAAATTTACGCAAAGCAACTATAATAACGAATTCAGGTTTGTTAGGGAAACGCTACACTCACCGCACGCCGCCGGACGCCGCTGAGTGCTATCGCACGCCACAAAATATATTTTGTCTATAGCAACACAGCATATTGCGGCAACGCGCAGCGGCGTCCGGCTACTAATTATTTGGACAGTTTCTTTGAAGGACCTCTCCGTTATGTGTACCATCTTTACGATTGGATTTATTTATTGTACTGGTTCTGCTTACTGCCTTAAATAATATACACTGCAAAAAATGGTGAGTCATATTGACTTTCTCCGAAATAGGCTTTTTTGGACTATACAAACTGAGTCAAATTGGACTACGCCAGAGTCAAATTCGACTAATCGAGCGACTCAGTTAGTCGAATTTGGAGTCGAATTTTGACTCAGTTTGTGTAGTCCGGAAAAACCTATTTCGGAGAGAGTCAATTTGACTCACCATTTTTTTGCAGTGTACTAGTTTAAAGGCTTCGAATATTTTGCCTGATAACATTTTTGAAATTGCTTTTGAGCACTATCGCTCGCATGTTTAGGGTTAGGCTTAGGCTTAATTTTACACTGCAAAAAATTGTGAGTCAAATTGACTCTCTTCGAAATAGGCTGTTCCGGACTACAAAAATGAGTTACAATTCGACTCCGCCAGAGTCAAATTCGACTCCATGAGTTGTCCAGTGAGTCGAATTTGACTCAGTTTGTGTAGTACGGAAATTAACCTTAATTGTAGGAAAAGCGTATGACAGCCTTGGAAACTTTTTTTATATAATATATCTTCCAGAAAATGAAATAATCAACACTTCGGTAAAGTTATAATTTATTATTTATGTTGTTTTTCTCTGAACGTTCTATTTTTTGCACCAGCTCTATTCTTTAACAATGTTTCTTATTTTTTATTTTGTTTTGTTATTTACAGGGTCTGCAGAGGCGATTTTAATGTTTCGTTGCATTGAAGATCCTCAGGATATTATGGATTCCTTGCAGTCTTTTGTTAACCAAGGAATATCACTGGAAAAAATCACTTCAAACAAACCGTTCATGGTAAACATTATAATTATTAACTATAGTTTTGTTTTGGTTGCATTACAGGTTCCAAGCTATAAACAGCTAGTAAAAAATAATGTAAATAGAAACGGATAGTGATCAAAATAACGGAAACATAAAACGGATATTGAAGTGTAAAAGTTTAAACCAAGTTTTATTCGTCAGCCAATACAGTTAAGTCATGCGAACGCTCACTGCGTTTTCTAAAATTAGAAGAAATTTTGTTATTTGTTCAAATTAAACAATTGCAGCATATCTGTACTGAGAAATTGAAAGATTTCTAAATCATTTACAACAAACTATGAGCAACAAAAATAACGGAAATTTAACCGCAGAACGAGTATTCGATTGCACCCAAAAATTGGCAATTTAAAATTTCAGCTCGCAACTAAACCAGGGTTTGACACAATGATCGCAGCGTTCAATACTGATTTGCCGTACTTCAATTTGCCTGCGCACTGCAATTGCTATCTCATCGGTCCAGGCTCAATTACAAATGCTCATTCGGCAAAAGAACATATTTACAAGAGTGACCTGGAACGCGGTGTAGAAAATGTTACCAAGTTAACTAAAATGATTCTTGACGACCTGTAGGCTCCAACATTGGGCGTGCGGTTAAAATTTTAGTTTGCGACGGGTATAGGCAACCAGGAGTAACAGTAAATGTTGAGTTTTAAATATATACCGTTGACACAATTTTAAAATTGATTTGGTGTCTCTGGGAAAACAGTAGCGGAGCAGACAGTGGTGGGGGCTCACCCTAAATTTCAGTGTGAGGGCCCCTAAACTCGCGAGCGAAGCGAGCGAGAAGCCAGACGCATTTTAAAACTTAAGCAGTTTTTGTTTCAACCGGTTAGGTGGAGGCCCTTTAGGGGTTGGGGGGCCCCCAAATGGGGGTATGGGGTGGCTACTCCGGCCCTGTATGGAAATTTTGAGTTTGGTTACGGAAACAATGATTCGATCGCATGATCCCCCCAGATCTGCCCTGATATTGTGTATAAATCAATGGCGCTTGTTGGGGGCAATTAACAACTGCAATAAATTTGGTTCATTAAGACGGTGTGTAGGCCCTCGATACCCCTGCCTATGTTCCTGTTCAAGCTTGAGTTGTAATTTAAACTCAACCGTCAGATTGTGACACGAACGCAGTGGTGGATTCAAAAATTTCTTATCGAAAAAAGAAACCTCGCCAACGAAGCGATCGAAAAACCACGCTTAATAATTATAATGGCAAAAAAATACAAAAATTGTAACGTAGGGACCTTACCACTATTTTATAAACAAAGCCTATTGAGGGGGCGGCAAAGCTGCACGTTACCCTCGGGTAACGCGGGTACGGGTAAGAAAATTTTGGAGCGAATAAAGAATTTCAAAGCGCGGGTAAAATTTGTGATTCTTTACTCGCCTACCATTTTCATAAAAAATTTCAAACCGGATAATGTAGAAAATATGTCATTCCATTTGCTCACATTCTTCGCGTTCCTACAGAGATTGTATATTTGTTTGGCGTGGAGCAATATATTTACAGCTTTCTGAAAGAGGTCTCAAAACAAATTGTGACTAAACCGTAAAGAAACGTGTGATTTATGCGCTATTAAGTTTTTTAACTACAACGATTTTGAACAGACAAGAATGTTTTGATTCACTGATTAACCATCGGCAAACAACCTAGTTTTAACGACGGTAGATGCAACGTGCACAAGAATTTACCCGACGTTAATAAACGGCTATTTTTGCGTAATTTTAGCAGTATATCAACATATTTTTCTAGCTAAGTATCTACGAATCTTATACTTTTGAATTTCAACGCGAGTTCGCAATTACAGCCAGACCCTGCTGAGAGCATAGGTATTGAGAAACGGCTCGCTTTTAATTTTGATTATATGCTTTTATCATCGATGTTTTAGTATTTCGCCGAAGCCATAAATATTTCTACTTGATTGAGTTTCCGTTGTAATTAACGTCTAAAACAGGAAGTAATGAAAATATTTTTTTAATTATTTCATATATACTAAAGTCATCAAACTTATTTATTTAACGGTGTTGTAAGTAACCTTATACTCTAATATATTTAAAAAATAAATTATCACATTTATAGATTAGTATGACGTCTTCATGGGGTAGGGCCAATCTATAGAACAGGGATGGAACAGTAGTATAAAACATATAGTATTCATAAGCCGAAGCCTAATGCGGGGTTCACGTTATAACCGGAGCAGGCGGGACACGGTTTGTCCCATGTTGGTTCGACGTCAACGTTAAAATTTGGGCACTTATATCGGGTCAACAGACAAAATTCGAATGTCATATGCCATTAGCTTACAAACCACCGCTCTCAAACGATCAATGTGTACAAGGGGCGGTATGTCATGTGACACTGTCGGACATTTATGCGAATAGCATATGATATTCCAAAATTTCAACAAATTTCATATGATATTCAGCGGGACAGTGTAACCTTAGGGTACTAATAAATGAATGAAAAGTTGGACGGCAGAGGCACAAACGTGATTTAAATACCAAATACATGCCTGCAAATTGTTTCCGACACAAAATCGCTTAAAACCACAGCTTCATAATTCAAAAATTCAAATTTCAAATTCTAGCATCATATGATATTCAACAGGACAATTTGGGTATGTTACCTCAAGTATGCAGACATTTGAAAATACATCATATGATATTCGCAGACAATACCATACGCGCGAAGCTGTCCCGGCTGACCCAACAAGAACACACGCTCGAAGCTGTCTTGGCTGTCCCGCCGAACCCTGCAAAACCATAGGCTCGAAGCTGTCCCGGCCGACCCAACGAAAACACACGCTCGAAGCTGTCTTCGCTGTCCCGCCCAACCTTGCAAAAACATAGGCTCGAAGCTGTCCCTCCGTTCCAGCACAAATATATGGGCAGGAGTGCTGGCCTGTTGCAGTCTCTCGGGAAAACGGGACGCCCCTCAGAGTAACATTGGCACAAAACATTATAAATCCAGAAAAGATTAATGGACAGGGAGGGCAATTGCAGTAAACAAAAATGGTTCGGAGCAAGTCAGTTTTTACCCAAAACAAAGAATATAAATGGAAGAGTGTTCGATTCAACTAACATGGGGTCAATTAAAAATAAATAACATTCTGTAACCGAATAACATGGGGAATCTTCTGGAAAGGCAAAATAAATATCAACCCCCTAAAGTATTTATTCGGGTCAGTACAGTATGCTTAAAACCGACGCGTTTAGGTTTGACAACGTATTTAACAAACAGCAGCAATTTATAAACAAGCCGCTAAATAACTACAAATCCAGCTCAAAACATCTGTCAAACCAAATTTTGGCCCTAGTAAATGACGGAAACTCGTTCGAAAATGTTTTCCGAATGGTCGTCGCGGCCAAAAGAACCGGCCACAAGTCACGACAACTTAAACGGCAAATATAGCCGTCACCAGGTGGAAACTACCGTTAACCGGTACGTTCTGCCCAATTGCCCACCGGATACACTTTACTGCTTGGATCCAGCGCCTCGATGCACCGACAATGGCGGCAGGCGGCGGGTCTCAGATGTAGTACCTGATAGACAAGAGCACCCGAACCAATATGAGCTGCCACGCGGGCATTCAGTTCGTTCAACTCGGGCTCGGCGGGTTCAACAGTACCTCGAAGATACGGATCGGTTTTTCCCATCAAACAGTTCATCAGCTCTGAGTCGGAACGCTCGATCAAATTCTGCTCTACGGAATGAAGGTAGACAAATTTCGGGTAACAGCAAAACCGTTGAGAAATGTGATACACAATCAGTTGCAAGCATTAATTCGTTGATAAATTCGAATTCATTCAATCCAACTGTTCGTTCAATGGAACCAGCGTCAAAACGACTAAAATCAACATCAAAGGATTCCGCGGTCAAACAGCGTCGACGAGACAGCACAGCTGTAACTCAAAGACCTGGCCCAAAGCATACTTTTCGGCGAAATTCTCGAATATCAAGCAAACCTGCACCACTGACAGCGCAGAACGAGCAACAATCTGTTTTAGTTTCGAAAACAGTTCATATCTACAGCAAACCTAGTGGAGCAATTCGTCCAAGACTCAACGAATATCGCGACAGTCACAAGAAGACGGCAACAGAGAAAGGAACAGCATCAACACCTGGAAACTGTGATGAAGGCGTACGACAGCCAACAACTGTTCGAAAATCTGAATGGCAAGTGAATTTTGAGCTGGATACTAGTGCTCAAACTGAAGATACCGATCAAGTGACCGAAGGATACACTTCAAACGCGGATAGCTATGTCACCGATACCACTATGGATAGAAGTGTTTTTACTTCCACAGCTGGAAACATATCTGGAGACGGGACCGAAGCAACTTTTGGAGGAGCTGAAGGCGGATCAACAACCGATAGATCTGAGTTAATTTCAATGCATAGCGCGTTATCCAGACGTGAAAGCGCTGGAAGTTTGTTGGATCGGGTCACACTGAAACTACGCGAAACCCTGGAAGGCATTGAAAGCAATCGGTGTATGAACAAAACGGAATTTGCAAAAAATCATCGTAAGCATCAACTCAAACATAGCCAGTCGTATAGTCAATTTACCGCAACAGCACTCGCTCAGCTTATCGAAGAGAACCCTAGTGAAGACGGCAATCAGACAGACGTCGAAGAACTGGAAGATAGCGAGACCAACCGGGAGACAGAAGAGAACTCAAAAGAACCGTCGACAAGAATTGATACTCAAACAACAAAGAAACCGCTCTCCCGAACCGCCAGCGATCCGTTGTTCGACGTCAAAACTATCCGAGCAGTGGCAGACAAAATCTACTCGAAAGATACTCAAAAACTAGCGAAAGAGTATTACTTAACGAAACTAGCCGCTGAATGTCAACCGGGTCCATCTGGAGAACACTTGAAACAGTTCAGCAGTCGACAAGATGCTACTAAAGATCAAAGAATAGCGTCGACACAGCAAAGCAACAGCGAGATCAGCTCGGCAGGGCCGATGTCACGAAATTCAAGCAGAGCATCTGACTCGCAATTGTTGCCGAATTTTGGCGGACGCTTATCTGCGGCGAGAGAAATTGAAATTAATTTTTTCATTCAAGAGCGATTACGAAGTCTTGTCAGAGATTTTAGTGAGTACTATTACTGTGAATGCTGTTGTCTTTTAGGCAGCAATAGACCCATAACCAGACGAGTGCAACTTGCTAGTAGGAGTCAAAATTACCTAGGAGGCGTAATAATGATTCCAGATGACTTTACAACTGACGTTAAATCTTTAAGGTGTCTAAGTTTTTACTGGTAGAGCAGATGCCATAGTGTTTCTATAACATTGTGCAAGTTTCTCATTGGTTTATCCCCATCATAAAATTTTATGTGATAAAATGGTAATGTCTTTACGTTACAATTTTCCCCCTCTGAAAATTGGCAAAGATACGTAAACTAACTCAATAGCATGTTTAAGCTTACTCTAAAATCGCATAATTTTACTTAAAGGACGCCGAAACAAAAATATCAAAGAGCAAGTGGTACGAAAACCGTTACCCGATGCCGACGACGATGAAGCAAAACCAGCCGGAGGGGCGGCACCTCCGCCGCCACCCCCAGGACAACCACCCAAACCAACGGACGATAAGAAACAAGTGAGTTCAGTCATACTCCAGTTGAAGCTCGCAACTATAATAGGGTTTACACCGAAAACAGTTGTCTTATAAGCATGTAGGACCCTCTTGTAAATTTAGCTTAAAATTTCAGTCTGAAACACGCGAGTTCAAGATTTCTCGGTAAGTAATGAAAGTTTTGTGCTTTGAGTTTTTACAGTTTTCAAACGCATTTTTACATTTCGATGGCAATTTGTACCAAATGACGCAAACATTTTACATCTATGATGCAGCCTTGCTAGATTCTGTCAGCTATTTGGCTAGAAAACTCACTGGTGACCTTGAGATAAACCATTTTTCATAGTACAATTTTTGCACGGCAGCGTTGGCGAAGGTTGCATCAATCATCGTAGTCTGTTTAGCCGCCACTGCAGCCTGGTTTCAAGTTTAGCTACGGGCGATGACAAGTGACCTGTTGCTAAACGACCAGTTAAAAATGTTTCAAAAAAACTTTAAGACTAACGTTACTGTATTGACCCCAATAAGAGGGGGTAATAAGAGGGGGTCTTCATTTTGAGTCCCAATCAATAGGAGTCCGTATCCCTAATAAGAGTCCGTAAGCGGATAGAGTCCCTAAACACTAATTTGAGTCCATAAATGTCAATAATCCCTAATTGTAGCGCATAAAGAACTCCAGGCCCAAGTAATTAGGGTTCGAAACTTTAGAGCGTATATACTTAAATTTTGAAAGTACATTCCTAAGTATAACCTTGCATTATCGCTCTAAACGTGTAATTCAACGGAAAGTTGCAGTACCGAATATATATCAGTAACGAAGGACGGCGGAGGGCGGGTTAAAAATAAATAACAGTCCGTAACCGGATAACAAGGGGGGTACCCTTTGTAGAGGCCAAATAAATATCAGTCCCCCTCTTATTCGGATCACTACAGTACGCAAAAAAATTTTTTGGTCGTCCCTTTTGCCATTTACCAGTTCGAGTTCACAGAAAGATGCCAAAATTCACCAGTCCGATCTCAGAGCCAAATTAAGAGCTTCTGGTGGCCCTAAGGTAAATTTAATATTTATGGACAAGGTTTGATGTAAAATCACAAAATTAATATTTTATTGTACGAAAATTAGTAAAGTTTTGTGCCTACGAAAATTAATTAGATATGAGGTTCATTATTAATTTCAAAAATCAAATTCAATAAAGAGAAAATAATGTAAAAAAGCCAGTTTCAAAAAAAATTTGTAAAACTGAAAAAACATATTTCGTGGCCTATACACGTGTACTATTTCCTTCTGCTGTATGGCTAATCCTATACTGGCTACTCAATTTTCAGGCTTCAACCGACAAGCCACCGGATGCTTATCCGGAACCAGCAAAAGATCCACTATGGCGCCGGATACGTGCACGCCTTACATTTCCAGACTCTATAGACGATCGAGACAAATCATACTTGGTTTGGTTATTCGTCGTATCTGTCTGTCTGCTTTACAACGCCTACAGTATACCTCTGCGTGCTACATTTCCTTATCAAACCCCTCAAAGTTTGCCGTTTTGGTTAACACTCGACTATACCGCCGATATTATATACATAATAGATATGACACTATTCAAACCACGTATTGCTTACGTTGCAAACGGTATGCGCATTAGCGACCGAAAGCTTATGCGGCGTCATTATATTTATAGCCGACGGTTTAAGCTGGACTTACTTTCGCTGTTACCCCTCGATCTGTTCTACTTCGTCCCTCAGGTTCGATTTAATCCCATGCTTCGATTTTTGCGGGTTCTTCGACTTCAAAATTATCAAGATTTTTTCGCATCTATGGATAATATTGTTTCAAGCCCGTACGGATTACGAATCGCACGTATGTTATCATACATGATATATTTAATTCATTGTAACAGTTGTATTTACTATTCGTTTTCAACTTACCAAGGACTCGGGTCGAACGTATGGGTGTATTCTGGCGAAGGCAACGCGTATATTCGTTGCTTTTATTTTATGCTTAAAGTTGCAACTTCTATTGGAAACAATGAACAGCCGACGAACGCATTTGAAGTAATGTATATGTGTTATTCGTGGATGCTTGGCGTATTTGTTTTCGCGTTATTGTTGGGACAAATTCGTGATATTGTTGCGACCGCTGGAAAATCACAAGATCATTATCGTCAAACTTTAGATTCGGCTGTCGATCAAATGAAAACGCTCAAGTTACCAGCGATTACGCAAGAAAAGGTGTGTTCGTTCGGATTGTTTGGTATGCCCATGCTGTAATTTTTAGCACGTATTTTCAATGGGCATTTGTTTAATTTCCCACATTAGAGTAATGTGGTATAGGTACTTTTTACTTTGCAATCAGGAAGGCTGCCGCTTTTTGATCCCTCCGCAGCTTTAAGGAACCCCAAACAGGATAGGAGCTGTGATTTTTGTTTACCCCTGAAACAAAGCAGTTTATAAGACGAACAACTAAAATTCTTATTGAATTAACACTAGCATTCGGAGAAAATAAAACATGTGTTGTCAAATGTGTGTCGCACCTATCACCAGTTGGCGATACGTCTTGCATCTTTCGAACCAGCTAATGATGAGCGTAAACATTTGACCCATTTTTTAAATTTGATAAATGTGCACCTATTGTGCAATTCTTTAAATGCCTAACTGCGTGTGTTCGTTAGTTTGATAACCGATCGGTTAACTGGTGATTAGTGCTATACACATTTGAGAATATGAGCCTTTGTCAAAACATTCATTTTGCGTAAACTTTTTGTTGAAACAATACTACTTAGGCGTTTTAGCATCGCCCGTACACCACAATTTTCTACTTTCAGGTTCTAATGTGGTTTATGCATACTTGGCAAGAACAAAAGACGTTCGACGAGCGTTCGCTAACTGAACGTTTACCGTTGAAGCTTCAAACGGATTTAGCGCTGTCAGTGCACTACAATACACTGAGCAAAGTGGACCTGTTCAAAGACTGCGATCCTGGTTTGATTCGAGATTTGGTGCTAAAGCTGAAAGCGATTATATTTTTGCCTGGTGATTATGTTTGCAGAAAAGGTTTGTTGCTCCATTTGAGGTAGTATCGATGGATAAAGATGTGAATTTTCTCACGACCCTTATGACGGACGTCGGCAGAAAATTATATTTGAGGGGGGCACAGAATAATTTTTGGTAGGTCCCTACAATTGCAACTTACGATTGGTTACTTTTAGACTGAGTCTATTTGGGGGGGCACCTGCTGAATTAGGGAGGCACGACCCCCAAAATTCCCCCCGTACAGGCCCGTTGTCAGCTCACCTTGCTGGGGGGCTGAAAATTTTCCAAGTGGGGCATTCAATGGTTTTCAAGGAGTCACAAGTAAGGTTGAAAATTCTCTAAGGGGGCCAAAATTTTTCCAGGGGGGGGCTGAGCCCCCTTGGCCCCCCTTGGCCACGGGCCCACCCCGGTAGGGAAGCCCTTGACTCTTATTTTTAGAAGAGCTCTGTGTGCAAGAATTTCGTGATTTGGACTGAAGAAGAAGGTTACAAATGTTAAGTTTATTGCAACCGCTTTCTCACAGCTTTCTCGTACGGTTAACTTTACTGACGACCAGTGGGCTGGGCATAGAGGCATGGTGCAACAGGAGGTTGAAAAATACCGGAGCCGGAGCTGTAGGTCAACAAACGCCGGAGGTGATGCGAAAATATGTAGTTTAAAATTATATTTAATTTGCTAATAGCAATATGTAGCCGGAGCCGGAGGTTGATTTTCTACGGGAACCCGAGTCAGACCTCCTATTGTACCTTGCTTAGAAGGAATCAGCCATCCTAGAAAATGAGAAAGGATTTAGTCCCTGCCAGAACTGCACGGCCGGGACGGCCCCTTTCTCCGAAGTACTGCGAATATGCATGGTTTTTCCCATTAATTTCTCCGAAACATATGGCCATGCCTGGAATCGAGCCGTGGACATCGCACTCGCTAGTCAAGCGCGCTGCCCATTAGACCATGCGGCCGATATCATATCTTTGTTTAGTGCTACATGTGCACGAGTTGACTTAACATTACACACTATGCACATATACACACGTGCACAACGTATACGATCAGTCCGGTTTATAAGCTTGTTATTTCAACCGCATGCCCCTTCTGCAATTGTTTTGCCCCTAGCATGTTCAGCTGGCTACAGGCCAACACGTAGGAAGGGACAGCGATCAGGGTTACCCAAAGTAAAACAGTGATCACAACGCCTCTGCCTGATTGAAATAAAATTTATGCATACGTTATAATGAAAATTGCAAGAAAGGTACAAAGGAAAGAGTCAAACCGTTTTCAACAAAATCTTCTGAATATCAAATATATTTTAGGAGAAGTTGGCCGAGAAATGTACATTGTCACCAAAGGCGCAGTCCAAGTTGTTGGCGGAAATCCAGAGCGTGTATTTGTGACGCTCAAAGAAGGCGCAGTGTTTGGCGAAATTGCTCTGTTGGCTGTCGGGACTGGAAACCGGCGAACGGCAGATGTCAAATCAAAAGGATTTTCAACGCTGTTCATTCTTGAAAAAGATGATCTCAATGTCGCGATTGAAGACTACCCGGACGCCCAGCGAGTGTTGAAAAAGAAAGCAAAAGAAATGGTCGCGAAATCAAAAGCAAGAAGTGGCGGTGATAAACCGACAGAAGAAAAAGAACTGAACGTTGAAGAAGAAGCAGCAAACATCAAAGCGAACCGAACGCCAGCAATGATCAAAGCGGTTGTACAAAGTTTGAAACCGGCAAGTGAAACGACGAAAATGTTGCACGAAAAGTTGAAGCTCGAAATTATTCACGAGGACGAAAACGAAACAACAGAAGCTGCTGACGAAGAAAAATCAGCTGAAGATACAAACAAGAAAACGGAATAATTAAAACCTTATGAATTCTTAATGTTTTTTTGAACCTCAAAGATGGAATTCTTGTTAAAATAACGCAGAGATTGAAGCGTTTTTTAAACATGCTGTAAATGTAATGGGTAAGTGTGGTCAAAAAATTACGATCACCGTGCAACGTCAAATAGCAAAACAGAATCAAACGAAACTTTTTATAATATTAAGATATTTGTGCTCAGAGCCACATTTCGTGAATACAAATTAATGTTTCTAAAGGTTTAATAACTCAAAAGGTACAGTATTACAATTGCTATATATTCATACTTGCAAACGTTTACTGCTTTTATTTGATATGAAAATTAGTTCAAATTGAAAGTATTAGTTGGTTGTGCTGTTTAAAACCCTATTTTGCTTCTATGATCGTAGGAATACGGCTATTAATCATCTGACAGTCTGCATTTTGACTATCATTTTGGCGTTCACAGTATTTACTTATTGTACTAAAATACCTTTTTTTACTTTTAAGTGCTTGCATCTTTTAAACAAAATTCGCCTCACGATTAAAGCTGTAGATTGAAAATTGATTATTAAACGATTTTACGTACAGATTCTTGATAAATAGCATATATCCAGCTTATTAATACCACAACTGGTCAGTTTAAATAGCCTGTCTCCGATATAGGCTTTTTCGGACTACACAAAATGAGTCAAAATTTGACTTTGCCAGAGTCAAATTCGATCACTGAGTCACACATTTGACTCTGGCGGAGTCGAATTTTACTTAATTTGTGTAGTCCAGAAAAGTCTATTTCGAAGAGAGTCATTTTGACTCACCATTTTTTTGCAGTGTAATGAATATAAAGTACGCAGATCAAAAATTAGTCTTTCAAACAAACATTGTGACATCCCCCGCTCGAAAAATTTTTTTGCACTTGAACAAATATCGCAACGCCCCCGCCGATGTATTTCTCTGTAATGAGAGCATTCGTTTGTTTTGTAAGCGGCCGACCTTTTCTAAAATTTCAACTTCCGTTTCGACTATTTCTTCCGGGATTAAATACGAAATGCAACGATGCAAAGATGTGCTGTATAATGCAAACTGTGTGCTCAGCTTGTAATTTTAAAAAAATGAAACACAATTTTCATATTTAAGATGTTTTAATCAAAGTTAGCTAAGTTTTAGTTCAACGATTTCACATTCTTTTTGTGCTAAAATAGCCGTGAAATTCCACCGATCAATTTTCTGAATGTTTGCTGTGAAGCAAGCGTGGACAAATGTGGTCATGTAAAGATCAATGGTGGTACATTTATTCAATGGGACTGGAATAGACTAAGCTTAAGCTTAAGACTAATTTTTGGCTTAGGCTTATGATTAGGCTTTAGGCTCAGGAAAATGCTTATACTACTGTTCAGCGCCTGTTCTTTACATTGGTCGCAAAGGTTACCAAATACAAGGAGTAGAGATGGTGCCAATTCAAGTGTTGCAGGCTTTTCTAGAAGCCCAGGGAGATTTAACTATTGTGCTTGAAATTTAGATATTCTTTCAGTTATTTCTTTTCAATTTTGTAATATTTTACGGCGTATTACCTTTTTTAACTTGAATTTTGAGACAACTCAACCTAAAGCTAAGGTTTATTTTCGCATCAACCTCGTCCGCAACTCGAGCCGGTAACTGTTTAAGAACCTATTTTAGCAGCTTTGAACCAACTAGAACGATAATACCGTCGTATACAAAACTGTTAGAAAAATATGACTCCTGCTTCGTACCTTAATCTTTCACTCGCTCTCTTTGTTTCATTCCATGGTAAGTGTACATGAAGCTAAAACGTTTTTGTCAGCTTAATTGTCCAAGTAAGAATCAGGGGCGGCACGGTGTTCTTTGAGACTGTAAAATTGAATTTAGCTTAAGCTTTAGATGACTTTTTTGCTTAGGCTTACGTTTAGGGTTATGTATAAGGTCATTCTTACGCGTAGGTTTAGGATTACGCTTATGAACATGTTTATGCTACTGTTCCGTCACTATTCTATACGTTGGCAATACAATGTATTATTTAGACACATGTTTTATACTAAGCAGTGATTGTGTGCATTTAATTGTATCAACTTAGGGTTTAGGCTTAGGCTTGCAAGCAGAATTTAAGAAAATGTTAGAAAGTACTCGTCAAAATGAAAAAATCACAATATTTTTATCATCAAGCAACCGAATACCGTTTGCAACACTGCCAAACTTTACTATTTCAGTTATCGGTTTAGCGGCGGAAAACATTCCATGGTACATTTCTCCTCCTGGGGCCCGGTCAGCGTACGCTAGGTTCCATCAAACGCATTCACAAGGACATTTGAACCCCGCTGCGTCGTACTCCGTGCCTGTCGCCAAATCGCGTGCCCTGCCGCAAGTTATTTCACCGTCATCTGATAGCAGTGACGCTTCTTTCGAAGACGAACTCTCAAAATCTTCTACTTCAAACGGTTCGCTGAAAAAATTACGAAAACTAAAATATCCGTGTAAACGAAAACATAGCACAGTGTCTCCTCATGTTGTCACCCACGAGGTAACCACTCAAGAAGTGATTAGTACCACAAATTCGCCAACAACAGCGAAAACGACCTCAACTACGGAAGTGTCTTCCGCTATTAAATCTACAACTCCATGTGTTACTTCGAAACAAAGTTCTTCGACAAAAGCAACAGCAACAACAGTAATAGCAACAACACCAACAACGACAACAACAACGGCACCAACCACAACAACATCAAAACCAACGACGACGACAACAACACAAACAACAACAACATCATCATCAACAACAACAACGCTAACCGCAACAACAACGGTCGCCACGACATCATTGCCATCATCATCACCAACATCAGTATCATCATCAAAATCATCATCATCATCATCATCATCATCATCAACAACAACAACAACAACAACTACTACTACTACTACTACTACAAACGCAACCGAACCCAATACAGTACCATCATCGTTAGCAACAACTGAAGCTACTGTGGGCAAAACAACAAAACCCGAACAAACTGCATCGACAACAGAAAAAACATCTTCACGAGTTTCAGGTAAAATAAATTTAATTTGAGAAAAATTGTATGGAAGGCAAATAAATATACATGCGTATAGAACAGTTTTAGCATAAGTCTAAACCTGAGCCTCCTTAGCTTCAAATGCGAGACAAATTTCCAGGGCTGAGAAATTTTTGTTGATTTTAGTTTTTTAGTTTCAGGAAACGCAACAGCCGCGCATACAACAGAAACAGTTGACATAACAAAGGCAGCAACATCGAATTCAACTGAAATCGAGTCCACACTCAACCCTATAGTTGGTGACCGAGAGCTTGATGGAATGAGTAAAAGTTGTTTTAGTTTGTCAAAACTGCAAATTCAGATTAACAGCAAATTTTACCAACATTTACACAAACTGTAACTTCCAAGGAGTTCGAAATTAACCTCAGGAGAGAAAGAGCGAATTGGTTATTTCTGGTTATTTCTCAGATAAATAGCAGTAAATATTAACTCAATCTGAGATTACATTCCTTAAAATTGATACATTTTCTGGGGTGAAATTGTGTACTAAAAAGTCGAACTTGCACAAAATTTCAACCAAAAAATAAGTGGGCCCATGTATAGAACAGGGTCGGATCGTTTTCCGGAGGGGCTCTAATAGAGCCCGTTTAAAGTTTAGACTATTTTTTGCTTACGCTTAGGCTTAGGCTTAGGCTCAGGCTTAGGAATCGGCTCATCCATACGTTTAGGCTTAGGCTTAGGCTAAGGCTTAGACTTAGGCTTAAAAATATGCTTATACTATTGTTCCGACCCTGTTCTATACATGGGCCGATAAGTGTATGAATCAATAATAACTGAATTAAAAGTCGACTAAAAGATATTTGTTACATTCAAAGTTTCTTATTAATTTTCTATGAAAGGGATTTAATTTTCATACTTAAAAATTGACCAATAAACAACTGACGTATTTTAATATAAAGCATTTTCAGATTGTACATTTGATCAAGATTGCGTATTCACGTTTGGTCCTCAGAAAGGAAATCATAACAAAGACTATCAATGCATTGACGATGGATGCAAACGAAGTATGTTTCATTGCAAAAAACCAAGATTTAGAAAAACTAAATATCCAAATCCTTCGTTTTAGTACCGCATAAATTGTAAATAGTATTTTCTCAATTAATAACAGTAAATATTAACTCACTTTGAGTTGATTTCGAACATTTGAAATATTTCACAAAAACACCTTTCGCTCGTTAATCTGGAGCTTGTTTATGCCATGTTTAAGGAAATGTCCGGCTTGTAAAATCGAAAACGCGTTTTTTCAATTGATGTTGGAAAAAAAACTGTTGTATAACTTAATGAGAATCATTTTGACTCACTTCAGTGACTTCGTTGCAATCTCCGCCACCGCTTCAATCGCGACTCGGTCCATTCAGTCCGCCGGAACCGAACCCGTGGTCAGTTCAAGTACTCGAAGCTGAAAGTTCGCTTGAAAAGCTGTTACCTGAAAGTGTTATCGACCAAGTTCCAAAAGAGCCATCTTCTCTCGCTGAAATCTTGCTTCCGGTGATCAACGAGTTGGGCGAAGAGCACGTCGAAACATTGTCTGAGGTTGACCCGAATAAATTTGACAAATTTGGCATTCAGTCGATTCTAACAGGTCAAAAAATTGAACCACCTGAAGCAAACAGTGACGTTCGACCATCAGTTCAAGCTGAAGAGGTTATTTTGCCCGATGGGATACGTAAGTTCTACTGAGCTTACAATGTAGATGGATGCTCAAAATCATTACAGCTGCGCTATCTTGAGACTGTATTCTCAACTGTCTGGAACAATGTGTACAACAGGGTCGTACTGGTAGTAGTATACGCATATTCATATGCTTAAGACTAAGCCTAAGCCTAAGCATACGATTGACCTTACACCTAAGCCTGAGAAAAAATTAGTTTAAAGCTTAAGCTTACTCTAAGTTGAAATCAAATAAAAATTACAAAATTGCAACTCCGGAGCGGGATTAAGTCATTCATGGATAATGCCGTGAAATTTCGTAACAATACTAATTTGCGTACACAATTTGTCAATTAGTTACTCATAGTATACTCTGTGTAAAGAACGGGTTGAAACCAACCGCCAAACGTGCAATAGGTGCTGTAGGAATCTGCCATAGTTCGTTGTCCGGCCAACTTGTTGCACGTCAGCTCATCACCTGGTCGATGAGATGATTGCTGATTACAAGTTGTCGTGGACAAGTTGTTGGGCGACGAATTGCCGTGATTTCATGTAGCAGTTGTTTGAGATTTTTTCAGCGTGTAAAATGGACAGCGATTGCAAGTGGCGTTCTGGACCATTGCGCGGCATGCAGCATCCAGATTTTCACTGTATTAATACAGAGAACGCAGTCAATAGCGTATGTATGAAAGGTAACAATGAAAGCATGGCTTTACCTTGTCTCGATTTACGAACCCAGGAAGCCAAATGTAATTTTAGAACCAACACTTAATACCAATCATGGCCCATGTATCGAATAAGCCGGTACAGTAGTATAAGCATATTCCTAAGCCTAAGCCTAAGCCTAAGCCTAAGTGTATAGATGAACATATTCCTAAGCCTAAGCCTAAGTCTAAGTCTAAGCCTAAGCAAAACTATTAGTCTAAAGCTTAAACTGAATCTATTATAGCCCCTCAAGAAAACGATCCGGCCCTGTTCTATAAATGGACCCCAATTATCAAGCGGTTAGAGTCCAACAGGCTGACTGGAAGGATTACCAGTGTTAACGTGCTGTTCTTTACATTAGTGCTTACACTACAAATTTCAATGAATTAATTAATCAACTCAACTATAGGGTTGGTTATTTCTGGATTAATAATAAACATTAACTACTTACTCTGAGTTGTGTTGATTCCCACTCTGAGCTCAGTTGATTCCGGGTAAGTTGAATAATTAAATCAAAGTGAGTTTTATTGATCTAGAATTTTTAGTTCTGAAAGTCCTAAACTTTGATTGAGTGATTCAACTTATTATGAGTTAAAATCAACTCACTGAGATTTACAGTGTACGCTTAATTGGCAGGTCTCTATAGTTAACATGGGCAAAAATAGCAGTAATTTCATCACTATATTAAAGTTATTACAGTTAATTAATTTTAGGGATAAATCCAGGTCAGTATGGATGCAAATATGATGCGCAGTGTACAATAATGTGTCCAAATACACACTGTGCACCATCTTCGAAATCAGAGTTGCTAAACGCTGATGGAGAGCGACCTTGTATGTGTGATCCAAGTCCTATAGACGGGAGCGTTATGTATATTTACTCTGATAAATGCTGTAAGTTTTATTTTATTTATTTTTTATTATTTTTAGATATTTTTAAATTTTTTTGTTCTTTTTAGATTTTTTAATATTTTCCTTTTTAGATATTTTTAATTTTTTATTCTTTTTAGATGTTTTTAAATTTTTTTCTTTTTAGATATTTTTAATTTTTTTATTCCTTTTAGCTATTTTTAATTTTTTATTCTTTTAGATATTTTTAATTTTTTTATTCTTTTTAGAAGTTTTTATTATTTTATTATTTTTAGATATTTTTAATTTTTATTCTTTTTAGATTTTTTAATTTTTTAATCTTTTTAGATATTTTCATTATTTTACTCTTTTTAAATATTTTTAGTTTATTCATTCCTTTTAAATATTTTTAAAATTTTTTATTCCTTTTATGTATTTTAAACTATTTCTTTTAGATATTTTTAGTTTTTTTATTCTTTTTAGATATTTTCATTTTTTATTCTTTTTAGATATTCTTAATTTTTTTATTCCTTTTAGATATTTTTAATTTGATTATTCTTTCTAAGGTTAGATGTGATATAAATATAAGTTATACATATTTCAATAAAGATTAAGCAAGCTCTATATCAAGCAGCTTTTCAGTTATTTGTATCGTTTGCAAGCTAGAAATGCATTTAAATTAAATATTTTCTAATCGTATACAGTGCTGGATCAGGCTTGCTTGGGGGCCCTCCAAAATTTCGGGGTATGCTCCCCTTGCGATGATCACAATATTTTTCGATTTTTTTGTTTAAAATATTGTTGTATTGAGGGACTCTCTTTGTGGTGGGGGCCCCAAATGGGTGGTATGAGGTGAGTCTGCTTCTATCCTGATCGCATATAACACAACGGTTTCATGTGCATGTATAAAAGTTGCATAAAATTCGTTATTATATATTTCATTTGTTTAAATTTTTAATGCCCAAATAGAATGTGCTTTCATGCTGGTACTTGGTTAATTTTTTGTATTCTTTAGAAGTTTACACTCTTAATTTATAGTTAAATTTATTTTATTTTAGGGCAAGGTTGTCCGTATTTGACGAAGAAAGTTGTCACAGACGGTATTCCAAGATGCGTATCCAGTGGATCGGAGTCGTGGCAATCAAAGTGAGTTACTGTTTGCTAGGTGGTAGACTGCCAATATGATTACAAGGCATCAAAAAGACTAAGAAAATTGGAACAGTTTGCTAGGTAGTAGGCAGTCAAACAGGTTACGAGGGTCAAACAGACTCTAATTTTGCTAAATATATTTTATTCTGTATTATCCGTTCTGTCCTTGAGACGTGGATAGTGTCCATCAGCGTTATTTAAAATTTGGCAATGTTAAAGAACAGGGCCGTAACAGTAGCATACGCGTAAGCCTAAGCCAACGCGTTAGAATAAGATAATATTTAAGCCTAAACGTACGTCTAAGCAAAAAATAGTCTAACGCTTAAGCTTATTCTATTACAACGTTCCTCACATGATCTTTCCATGTGTCGAAAACGTATCCCATATATGTGTTAACTGTAGCAACTCGCGTGACGTTCTGAGTCTATTCAAACACGGTGTGAATTTTAGTCTTTTTTGCCTTGAGTTAGAAGCAACCTATGGTGAAAAAGTGAAATTTAGTGGATATCTTCTGAATTTGCATATTCCCTGACGATTTAATCCCGTCACTAAGGTAATTTGACACAAACTGTGGATCGTATTTTTACTAAACATAAGCCTAAATCTAAGGTTATTTGGCCAATGTATAGAACTAAACCCTAACCGTAGTATAAGCATATTCACAAGCGTAATCCGAACGCTAGACCTAAGCGTTAAAATATGCCTATATCTATGCGTAAGTCGAAAGCAAGAAATTTGTCTTAAACTTAAGCTTTATCGCAGCTCCACAGAAAAACATTCCGCCTCTGATCTTTACATAGGCCGGTTATTTTATCTATCTCTAGGGCCCATATTCTCAAATGCGTACAGCACATATCATTAGTTAGCGATAGGTTTTCAAACTGACGAACATCTGCAATCGCAGATCTCAAAATTTGTATACACAAGTAGGGCATATAAAAAGCGAACAGTGTGCTGAATTTCGAACCTCACCATGAGAGCTGGTTCCAAAGTTACAGGACCTATTACCAACTGGTAATAGGTGCTAAACACATTTGTGAATACGGGCTTAGCTCATAATACGTCACGTGTGAGCAGTTTAACGTTGGGGGTGTAAGCAATTACCTATGATTGCATAGTAATTAAGCTCAAAGTTTTAATTTCATTTTGAGGCTGGCAACATTTCACACACGATCGAAACGTCAGATGTCACAAATTATGTGTTGAAAGTTGAATGTGAGCGACTTAGCAAAAATTAAAACTATACTTCTTACTATAAACGTTTAATCGCTTCCATAAAGAGTATGTAACGTTATTTACTCTTAATGCTGATATAAATACAACTTTGCATAAGCGAATTGAAGTAGAACACCCAGGCCAGGTGCCCACCAACAGGAATAACAGCTAAATTTTGTATTTTAGCCCTAAAATTTCGTTCGGGTGTTCGTAGCCTCGTGAGCTTTTTTCACTATTATAAATCGCGTCCTCTGGTCAGAAATTTTTGCATCAGCCACTGGGATGTTGTTACGTGAATCAAGCCAAATAGATGTATTCCATAAACTAATATATTGTCAGCATTTTGGCTTGGTTTTACCAGTCTGAATGCCTCGGTGTGTCCATTTGTCTTTCCATCTCTCACGAATTTACCCGCAATACTTCACAATAAGTTTTTAATTAACATAAGTTTATTTGCTTATTTTAAATAATCATAACAGATTTTATCAAAATCCAGCCGGCCTATGCTACAAATCAAGCACGCCAACCGTTTTCTGTTAACACTAACTCAGGATTAGGTTTAAGGTTAATAACAATCGCTGCTCTTTATGCGTAAGTGTCGGCTTAGGTTTTAGAGGCTTTAGCTTTTTAAGCTTTTAGGTTTAGGATCAAATTTAGGCTCAAATAATTGGATTCTTAGTGGATTCAAACAAATTTACCTGTTTACTCTGTTCGTAACATATATATGGCAGTGTCGGCTTAGGTTTTAGAGGCTTTAGCTTTTTAAGCTTTTAGGTTTAGGATTAAATTTAGGCTCAAATATTTAGATTCTTAGTGGATTCAAACAAATTTACTTGTTTTCACTGTTCGTAACAAATATGGCCGAAACCAAGCATAAATTACACATGAATTATGGGAGCAAAAAACACGAAAGCACACGCATCGCATAGCACGCAAATGAATTCAATATTAAATATCAAATCATGCTTACATCAAGAACACTGCGCCGTTGTTGGCCGGAAGTCCGGTATTAATTAGGGCGCGACTAAACGGGATGTCGAAAATGGTTACCACTTTTGGCTCAAGTATACATCAGGGGCCGGACCGTTTTTCTGTGAGTCAGCTATGGAGTAAGCTTTAAGCTAATGTTTTTGCTTAGGTTTAGACTATAAGGCTTTGGTTACAAGCCTATGTATGCGATTAGGCTTAGGCTTAGCAATTTGCTTATACTACTGTTACGGCCCTGATCGATACATGGGCAGCACTTTATAAGTTTGATTTCAACATCCAACTGAAATTTTTTCAAAGGTCGAAAAAATTTGTGTTGGAATTTTTTGCCTTGTTTATAAAGCTTTTTGTCCTGGTTCGCAACCATTTGTACATCAAATACTAAAATGTTAAAGAATTTATCACAATTCGCTATATGTTTCACAGTAAATAGAACGATATTAACGGCCAAAATGGTTGCAAGATTTGCAACAAACATCTCAACCAATCATTAAGTCAGTGACAAAATCAAGCTTTCTTGCATTCTTCGTGATTGGATAACAGTTTTATTCCGTTTGAAATAATGCCCCAAATACGCCTAAATGAGTTCCTAAACCTAAGCCTAAGCCTAAGCCGAAGCAAAAAATGTAATCTAGAATCTAAACCTACTTACTCTTTTATAGACCCACCACAAACCTGGACGCCTCTTAAAGTAACATCGGCCGACCTCACCATACTGGACTAAAGTCAAACAGTGCGAATTTAACAAATGTTTATTTTCGTTTTGTAGCAATTGTTCAAACTGCAACTATCAGGTAACTATTGAATACGCTACCTAATAACCATTTACAACCTAACGTTAAGATTAATAGGTTATTAGGTTTTCCAGGCATATTGGAAACAAAAACGTTAATAATAAAAAATGATATAAGCAATACAAAACAAACAAATAATCAACTATCCTAGAAAATGCAAAGCAAAATAATAAACACATTTATTCTTTATACATATTTATATTCAAATAGAAATTATAGGCACAAAGCATCACTAACATTAGTAGTAGTTTACTATTATATATACTTGGCTAATGTTGCTTTGAGAGGCGTAAACAGTAGTGTAAGCATATTCCTAAGACTAAGCCTAAAATAGTCTAAAACATTAAAGTTTACTCTATTGCAGTCACGCGAATAAACCGTACGCTCCTCAAAGTAACATGGGCTATAAATTCTATATCAAAATTATATTTGACATGGGAATGACTAAATTATAGAAAGCAAAATATAACGAGATCACATAGAGATGGAGCTTGGGCATGGGGCGCCGTAGGGCTCTATTGAGAGGAATAAAATTGGCTTTCCACCTGAACTGGCCACTGCAAGCGGGAGCAAAAATAAGGTCAAAATCAAAATATGAATTTAGCTCGTTTTTGAAATTTGTAGCACAAAAGTAAGGGCCCATGTATAGAACCGAGCTGGATTGTTTTCCGGCAGGTCTTTAATAGACCCAGTTTACGCTTCAGACTAACTTGTTTGCTTAGACTTAGGCTTAAGAATAGGCTTAGGCTTAGGAATATGCTTACACTATTGTTTCGGCCCTGTTCTATACATGGGCCAAAGTAAGTATAAGCTGAAAAGTTTTCCAGCAGGCTCAGTATCTAAAACTTTATCGTTCATCCAGTTTTTTTGTTCCGACGCTTGCTAAAGTCAGCGCTAAAGTGGAACTGAATAAGTAACTTAAACTCGCTGGAAGATAAAGTAATTACATATTAATATAGAAATTAACAATGACAATTGCTAAAATGCCATTCTTGTTGTATAACTGCCCTTCCCATAGGACAGGTGGGCTTAATGTTCACTGGGTCCCCATGGTGTGGTAAGACAAAAAATTTGTGTGGCTGAAGGGGATGGAGCCGCCACAAGCGTCCTGTTTCCATCTTTGAGATCACACATCCACAAAATTGTTTATTTGCCCGGCTTATACGTGTAAATAGGTCGTGATTTCGGAGACTAGGCGGAGCCAGGGATTCCCTTAAGGTGTGGATTTAGGATTTGGTTTTAGTTTGTTTTAGTTTTTAGTTTGAAATATATAAGATTGGCACAGTCACCTACAAACTTGAAGATTTATAAGAAATTCTGTAAAAAAATCGAATTTAAAACTACAAACTGACAATTTTTATATTAAGTTTAAAGCTAAAAAACATTTTTCTTCATTTCGGTATAAATTAATTTACTGATAGAGATAACAAGACAAAAACTGAGTTTTTGACTATTGAATTCTCATGGTATATATTCATGAATAAGCATTGTCGCATAATATCAAGCATTCGATACACAGTATCTATTTCAGAATTCTTTGTCCAGACTTCATAAAGCTTGCCGAATTGGTCAAGTATGCGATACAGTTCTATAGAAATTTTGGCCAATGTTACTTTATGGGGCGTAACAGTAGGTTGAGCGTATTCCTAAGCTTAAAAGCCTAAGCCTAAGCGTTGCAAAATGTGTTCCTAAGCCTAAGCCTAAGCAAAAAATGTAATCTAGAATCTAAACTTACTCTTTTATGGACCCACCAGATATCTGGACGCCCCTTAAAGTAACATGGGCCGAAATTTTCATCTTCTAAGTACGGCAACGTATCTGAAAACTCGGCGCGTCTTGTATGTAACCATGTCAAAACCTTCTTTACTTTGCTATACCTACTTATACTACAGGTTGCCAACAAATAACGAAAAATTGCAAATGTGCTGTCGTATTTTTCTTAAAATTAACGGTTGTGTTTTGTATCATTACAATTTGTCGCCCGACGACTCGTTGACCGACAATTTCTGATTCGAAATTTCATCGACTCGACAATTCGTCGCCTATCACAATGGTTACACATTACGATTACACTTAGGATGTACGCCTAAATTATGTTTTGATTTATTCATGGACACTATTGGGCGACAAATTGTCGGGCGACGAATTTATAGTCGTTGGTTCGTTTTGGCTAACAATCGATGTTTCTGTTTCCCAGTACAATCTTTAAATGAAGAAGCACGCCTATATTCCCTATTAAAACTAGCGGAACCACTATAAATACAGTCGTATGCACCACCATACTTCAGTAACAATGGTATTAATAGTAATAATTTCTATAATAATTATCATTTCAATAATATCGTAACAATTGTTAAAAACAACTCAAACGTTAACCCTTTCTCACACGAATATCTACTATTACGTATATAAGTATGTATATATAAATTTATTTCAAGCCAGGATTCGAGTCTCATATTCCCACAGGCGGTAGGCGTTTTACCATCACCACTCAGCTATATGATCTTGACACTCGAGCCAGAGAAGTCCCTCACGTCTTGTGGAGATTTTGTATTGCGCATATGTGTAGTAATTGATGAACGTTGCGCATGTGTGTTAATCTGCATATGCATATTGTTATAAGTTGGTCCAATGCCTACTCTAAGGGACAAACTAATATCAAATATACTAAATACCACTTCAAAATCTTCTAAAAGTTTCAAGTTACACTTGTGAGATTTTACAGCGAGCAAACTCATCTTGCTACGGGGGCTATGACTTAGAAGTAGGGTTTAATCCTTTCTAGGGGAGCCAAAACTCTTCCAGGGGGGGTTTAACTCTCCTAGCCTCCTACCTCTGGCTGCAGGCCGAATCCTATGGCGGAAAATAATGCATAAATATATTGACTCTGACTGCATATGTTTACGTACCCAGACGTTTAAGCAACGTTTTGCTCTTCGAAAACTCAATTATATGTTGTATCGAAGAAAAATGTCAAATATTTAAATTAAGTGACTTTTAACACTAAAGATTCTCACATTTTATTGCACGAAAGTCAGAAAACTGTATCCGAGTGTCCAGTGTGTACTTTTTTAAAAATCAGCAAATAATCACGCCTATACATTTCATTAACGGACTTGACTGTGAGCAGGTATTGCCTGCATCAAAAAAACAACCATAGAAAGGTGTCATTAAGTCTTAAAACGCTCCCACGTCTTTTCCAACTAAAGGCTCAAAAGTGAATCTAAAACTAGAACTCACCAAAAACAACCTAGTCATCGTCGAGTTCTTGAATGCCAGGTTTCAATTCTCGTTGGTGTACCTCAACCCCGTTTCCGTTGATTTCATGATGATCTCCCGTTTGACTTGTAAGCTCCACTGGTGACTTTATCGCAGTCGCTCCATGTGTACTTGACACATCTTCAGGTTCATTAGTTGTTGGGGGCGATTTTAGCGACGGCGACGCTGAGTCGCCGTTGCTAATTTCAGTCGCTTGGGTGCCTTTCATTTTATCGATAGTTTCCGCCAGCAACGAAGAAGGCTCATCTTCAGTTTCAACTGTTGCATCGTCGTCGTTATTGTTTTCAGATTCGTTAAGTTCGTCTCCTTGTTCCGCTTCGTGCTGTTGTTCTTGATTTTCAGACGATTTGTCATCTTTATCATCGTTTTCGGTTTGTTCTGTTTGTTCCGTTTCTTTTTCTTCATCTTCTTGCTGTTCTTCATTTCCTTCTTCTGTATCATCGGCGTTTTCCGCTATTTCATTTTGAACAACTTTTTCTTCGACGTTGGCGTCGTCTTCGTTTTGTTGTTCAGCTGATTCGGCGTCACCAGCTTGGGATCCATCGTTTGATTTGCCCTCATCGCCTTCATTTTCTTCATATTTTTCGCCGTTTCCTTTATCGTCAAGGTCATCACCTTCTCCTACAGGCGATTGAACAGCAGATCTCTCATTTTGTTCTGAGCCGCCGGAGCCTTCTTTTTGAGATTTTATTTCATCATCCTCATCTGCTTCTGTTGCTTGTTCTTCTTCTTCGTGCTCTTTTGACCCGTCTTCTTCGCCTTGTTCAGTTTTCTCCTGTTCCTCTTGCTCTTTATCACCACCATCATCATCACCATCACCTTTTTCATCTTCAACATTTTCGTCCTTGGCTTGTTCTTCCTCTGCTCCTTCTTCCGCTCCTTCTTCGTCGCCTGGCGTTGCTACCTGTTGTTCTTCTGATTCTCTTTCTTGGTGTTCTTTTTCCTCTTCCTGTTCTTCACCATCGTCTGCACCTTCTTTTTCTACCGCTTCAGTGCTTTCTGTATCAGCTTCAGCGTCTTGATCTAGATTTTCTTCTTCGGGTTCATCTGTTACTTCTTCCTGTTCTGCGGCTTCGTTACCTTGTTTCTGTTCCGCCTCTTCTTCATCTTCTTTGTCTTCACGTGCTTTATCTTCTTTATCTTCGCCAACTTCGCCTTCAGCGCCGCTGACATCTTGTTTGATCTGCGGTTCTTCGCTTTCTTTTTCTTCCTCTTTTTCAATCTCTTCATCTACCACTTTGCCTGAATGTTCTTCATCCGCTGCATCTTGGTCGCCTTCTTTTTCTTCTTCTTCTTCACCTTCTTTTTCTTCTTCCTGTTCCTCTTCTTCAGCAGTTTCACCTTCATCACCTTCGCCTTCCTTTTGTTCTTCGTCTTTTTCGTCGTCTGCTTGTTCTTCCTCTTCCTTTACATCTTCCTTTGTTGTTGAGGACGCTTTTTCTTCTTCTTCTTGTTCTTCTTCTTCTTGTTGTTGTTCGTGCTCGTGCTCTCCTTCTTCTGTTTGTTCTTCTTCACCTTCTTCTTGCGCTTCTTCTTGTTCCTGTTCTTCTTCTTCATGTGTTTCTTCTTTTTCATGTTCTTCTTCTTGTTGCTCTTGTTCTTCTTCTTTGCCATCGACTTCCTCTTCTTCTTCCTGTTTTTCTTCGTTTTCTTGTTTTTCTTCTTCGTCTTCTACTTTTTCTGTTGCTGCTTCGTCATCGGGACTTTTCACTTGTTCTGGTTCATGTTCAGGCGAACTTGGCGATACGGCACCGACTGGTGATATGGATTTTATCGATTCTTGCGGTTGCTGCTCCGAGTCAATAACCGCAGGGGCAGTGGCATCTTTTGTAGTCGTAAGCGGTTGCGGCGATTTAATCGACGATGGTGTCGTACGGTATTCTGAAGGTGCTTCTGAAACATAATTTTTTGCAAAATTAAACCAAAAATTACGCAAAAAATATTAAAGTAAAGCACAAAATATTTTATGTTTTGCCAAATTTTCGAGTAAGTAATACTTGTCGCACGTTATTTGCAGTTTAGCTGTGGAGCCAGTGCCACAGTTGATTGTTTTCGCTGAGACATAAATTCAGCAGAACTTTAAATGCATACATATATTCAGCTATTACTTCCAACTTACTGTAGTGACCCAAATAAGAGGAGGGTAATAAGAAGGCATGGTCTTCATTTTGAGTCCCAATCAATAGAAGTCCGTATTCCAAATAAGAAATCGTAGGCGGATAGAGGTCCTAAACCCTAATTAAAGTCCATAAATGTCCATTACCCCTTACTGTAGTGCATAAATGACTCCAGGACCTAATAAAAGTTGATTTCTAATCTTTAATGCATAGTTAAGTTTTGAAAGTACATTCCTAGGTTTAACCGTACATTATCGCTTAAGCTTTTGATACAAGACAAATAAACGTTTAATTCAACAGATAGTTGCAATACCGGATATATAACGGTAACGAAGGGTTGCGTAGGGCGGGTTAAAATAAATAACAGTCCGTAGCCAAATAACAGGGGGTAAACTCTGTAGAGACCAAATAAACATACGTCTTCCCCCCATATTATTCGGGTCATAAAATACCCAGGCGTATATTACATGTCGGCTAGAGAATTGTTTACAAGTCGCTTTCGTATAGTTTGATGTAGTTATCTCGTAAGTCCATGCGCAAGGTTCAAACGGATTAGGTACTGTAAGCGGTAGATCCAAAAACATTTCACGGATCCGATTGAAAAAGTTTAAAATTATTGAACCACCTCAACTTTACGATACAAATATCTGGTACAAACGATGGAACAGTAACAGCTATATAAGAATCCTGAAATGTTGCATACCAGCAGTAAGGGAATGAACGTGCAAAGAATCAACGGTCACTACTGCTTGGTTCATAAGTTGCCAAGAACAATCGCCAACTTGCGATAGGTGCTACACAAAGGTGGCGATAAGGAGGGGACGATAGGGCACGCGCCCCCCACATTGGGCCAAGCCGACGAAAATTCATTCCTGCATAGTTTGCATTAAGTCTTGGTCATTTTTCTGAAAAAAATGTTGCAAAATGTTCGCTTAGCGCAGATTAACTAAGCACCCTTTATGGTGGCATTTTCAGCGTGTCATCAGTTGGTTTTCAAACTTTTACTCCTGAGAAAAAAGAAAACTAACTACAGCGTTGCGCAAAGGTGGTTGGATTTTAAAAATTGTGGCATATTATTTGAGCTTTTCAATACCTTCCTTGATCATAAAAATTGATTTTTAAAGTACCATCCCAGGGTGCTTCCTCGAGACCCAAAGGTTTGTTTGTTGAAAACATTGCCAAGTTATATACTATTCGACGCCGCATGTGGTGCTAAGTCCAATTGTCTTAAATTTTTACGCACAGACCTCTGGTTAACGAGTTATGTTCAATTAACTGATTTAGCGCCGTCGCAAATCTTTGGCAGCGCGCCAAATCAGTTATTTGACATGCGTCGAATGGTGTATAATTTGTCTATGACTTTTTAACAACAAACATTTTGGGTCCCAAAAGAGGACCGTGGGTCCTTAAAATCAAAATTTTTAAAATATCCAAATTTGTCCGTATAAGAACAAGGGGAAGTTATGAGACGCTCAAATATGCAGAAATTTTCAAAAACCCAGCCAACATTGGACGAACGCCGGCTGAAGGGATAACCAAAATCACCCAAAATATTAGGCATGTGCCCCCTATAGATTCTTCATATCACCGCACATGGTGTTGCATATATTTGAGAATATTGACAACAGTAAACACTTACCTTTTTTCCTTCGGCGACCAAACGTCGACACAGCATCTGGTGTTGCTCGTCGCTTAGGACTGTGATGCCGCCTGACTGGAGACGTTTCACCGCCAGACGGCCGATATCCGCTGCCGGAAGAAGTGCCGACTCGTTTCACAGGTGACGCTGACAGGGCTTCGCCAAGTTTTGAGCTTGCAATCCGAAGATGTCGGGGTAAATTTAAATGCGATAACTCACGCGGCGTTGAGCTGCCAAACGCGTACACTTTCTTTCGATCTTGGTCTCGGCCAAGACTTTTACTGCGTTGGACAGTTGCAACTCTGTTGTAAGACATTTCGAATCAAACTTTTCACTGGTTCAGTTGGGTACGACTGAATGTAAGGGAAACGCAGTGGTTTAAGATGACGCAAATGAAGATGATTGGATAGGTTGAATGGTATAGGAAACCGGCCTCTTTTAAGACGTAAGCAACTATAAAAATAATCAAACGATAATTGTGACAGTTATCACAATACCGAGTAAATTATATAACTATGACGGCGAGACAATTTTGAAATTTGAAATTTTTGCTAAATTTAAAACTTTAATTCAACGACTGAGTTGAGCCGAATATGGCGAAATTTATATTGATTCGCCAGTAAAATTGAATCTGAGAACAGGTTGGGTTTTGATAAGTATTCAACGAACGCGGAACAAAAAATGTTCAAATTTAAATTCAAATTACAACGCAGATAGAGTACGTATTGATTGTGCTTGCCAGACAACAAGAGACAGCGTTGATACAGATATCTTGAAGTTACAAACTTTCAACGACAGTAGCTCGGCCTAAACTCGACAGCACCTTTAGCGAAAATCGTAAGACGATGCAAGTTTCGCAATTCAGTGCGTTAGCGGTCGACGTTCAAAATCGGTCACCGGTAAATATAATTTAATGACTGCAACAAATGGAACCGCTTTAATTGCAGTTGAAGTAAACCTGTGGTTGAAGTGGTCATAAGGGGTATTTTAGTTGAGTTGAACTCGATGAAATGTGACGTTCAATATCAAAACGAGTTGTAGTATTTTAGATATATATTGCTTGAATTAAATTATTTTAGGTTAAACGGTTTTGCACCGCTGTTTGATTGGTTGACTATTTATATTTTTGTTAATTTTGGCAGTGGTCACAGGAAACGTACACGAACCGCTTTTACGGAAGCAGTGTGTTAGATTTTATTGACGGTAAGTAGATAATATATAGGCATCTGAAAGTTTTGCCAAAATATGTCGTTTTTATAGACACGTCAAAATACTCTGGGAACGAGTATACAAGGTGGGATTAATATAGGAAATTTTAAATTAGCTTCTCCAGCTGCTCGGGCCCGTAGCCAAGAGGGGGGCTAGGGGGGTGCTCAGCCCCGCTTCTGGAAAACTTTTGGCCCTCTAGAAAATTTTCAACCTTGGCTGTCAGTTGACGAAAACCGGTTGTATGCCCTTCCTGAAAAAGTTTTAGCCCATCTGCAAGGTGAGTTAGCTATTGGCCTGTGCAGATTTTCTATCTCGTCTTTAAGACATGGGTTAATCAATGTACCTACCTATAATCGCTTAAGGAACTCAGGTTATGGACCTGCACCCTCATTATTCATACCTCCAGTCACCCAAGTGTTGTTTTGTTGATGCTTGCTTGCGTACACTTCCTTTTGACGGTATATGAAAACCATATTACTTTGAAATGTTGCTTTCAAAATTTAAGTTTACTTTAAAATTTCGAACTCAAGATTATTTGGTCCACTAGTCATTAATGCGCTTCAATTAGGGATAATTGACATTTATGGACCCTAATCAAGGTTTAGGGACTCTATCCGCTTACAGACTCTTATGAGGGATACGGACTCCTATTGGTTACGACTCAAAATGGGGACCTCCCCGTCTTATTCGGGTTACTACAATAGTTGCCTAGAAATTACTCAACTCAACTATTGCCAGTAAGAAACTTCTGCGTAAGCTCTTTTTTTTGATTAAAACGAAACCAAATATAAACCTGATTTAGGTTAACGATTCTCGTTGAAATATAAGCATTAAACCAAACCGACGTTAACGTGTACGTGAAATGTTGTTATGGGATTTCTAAAATCTACTAACAAATACGCTGACCAAGCACAGATGTTAGACAAATTATAGTTGAGTAAATGCTGTATTGCTATCATGACCCGACAAATTATTAACGATAAGTCTTGTTGCTAAAACAAAATTGAGGAAAAAAAGTTGCATTCTTGGACGACAGAAGTATATAAACCCAGTTGCATCGAACAATATGAACACTACACAAAAACGAGATGGACTGTTTGTGTCCGACGCATCTGTGGCAAAATATTTATGCAATATGCTTACATAGCTATATCGATTGCTAATTTACTGGGATGTTAACGGAGTATCTCCAGATTACACAGGCCAATGTAAAGAACAGGGGCGGAACAGTATTATAAGCATATTGCCAAGCCTAAGCCTAAGCGTAAGAATGAGCATCTTCCTAAGTCTAAGCCTAAGCCTAAGCCAAGCAATAAAGTTAGTCTAAAGCTTGAAGCTTACTATATTGCAGTCCCACAGAAAAATGTTCCGCCCCTGATCTTTACATGGGCCATTGCATAGTACAAAATTAAATACACCATTTTGACCCTTGTTTTATTGATAATAATTTGGAAGGAAGCTGTGATTAAATGATGGTTAAGCTTGGCCAGGGCTCCTACTACTGCGCCCCCCCATTAGCCCCTTAGACAAACATGCAACTGGAAACTTCCGGGTTGCGAAAACGATCCATCAGGCCTGGTTAAGCGTTGTGTTGTTTACGCTTATCTATGGGAAGCCTATCTGGTAGCCCGCGAGGAGGGAGGTGTAGGTGGCTGTGCCACACTTAAACCTATTTCAAACTAAAACTAAAATATAACATAAAACCCTATATCAAAACCACACCTTAAGGGAGTCCCTGGCTCCACCTAGTCTCTCTTAGAACTTAAGTTAGGCTTAGGCGTTGCTACTAGGCGTAGAAATTGTTAAATCGATGTTATGGCGGCTGTGTCCGCAATGTTGAACTTACCTGGGCCCTGCGTGGCCATAGAACGTCGTTGATTAATGTTGCATTGATATTTGGCCTATTTTGCGGATAAGGACATAGCTAGGCTATGTCAGCACCAATATGGTGCTTATATTGTGTGTGTCTAAAGGTGTTAATATGGTTGTTGTTGTTTCGGAAAGAGTATCAGGGTGTGTGGCTCTGGACCTCAACCGCATAGCGGACACCCAATTGTGGGTGTCGGCAAAAATGCAAATGAGGTCGAGATGCCGAATAGGGTAGCCAGGACCGGAATCAGTATTGATCTTGGGCTAGTGAGAAACGGTTGGTTATCGGTTTTGCTCGAAATGTGCGTATAATACATAGTTTTCGAGTTTGCGTTTGTGAACATTGTTTAAAGGCGGAAGGCTATTGGGTAAGTAGGGTTTAGTTGAATTCGTGTAAGAATAGTCACGGTGGCATAGGATGTGAAGGAAACCACGGTGAATCGGTTAAATCGGTGTTGCGCAAGGCGCAGGTTTACCCAGTATAGAATACTGGTGTTATGTGCTAAAAGGAAACTTGGGAATTACCGGAGAACCTGGGAAAGTAGTCTAATAAATCTAACGGGGTTAGATTTATTATTCTACAACGGCTTGGCCAAATCTAACGGGGTTAGATTGGTCGGAAATTTGGTGTAACTCTAACGGGGTTAGAGTACACGGTTTTACAGGGTGTAATTCTAACGGGGTTAGAATTGCACGGATTCTGGAAAACGGCGGAAATATTAGTAACGGTAAAGCCAGTGGCTGGATTAAATCAGATTCAGACGTCGGCTTTAAGGATTCCGGATCAGGCTGCAAGTTAAATTACATAACCTGTGATTTGCCTGTAATACTCGGTGTTGTACAGGATTTGGGAGGGTTTAATAAACGATTACCGGCCGCGTTTTACTAAATCAGAGCGATAAGCATACGTCGAGGAAAGAACTATACAGGCGATACAGGATACAGGCTTAAGTCAAAATCACGAACTTCTCACAGGAGGAAGACTCGGATACCCTAAGACTCGAATATCCTAAGATTCTGATACCCTAACAGCTGCCTGTGCTTCACAGCTCAATTTTTAGTTAGGCTTCGGGCTATTTTTGGGTGTAAGGTTTTGTAATGACTGTTTAAATTTTTTTGTGATGAAATGGCAAACCATATCTTACAATTTTCCCCTCAAAAATTTGACACACAACACAGTTAAAGTTGTTGCGTTTAATAACGTTTGCCAGCCCGCTCTCTCGTCAAAAATTTCTATATCCGCGCGGCTGTGTAATGCTATGTCAGCGAAAATATACACAACGCGCAACGATCAGCAACTATTGCTAAGCTCCCATAGTCGAGCGGTGATGGTAAGCGACTGGCTTAAACCACTTGAATTCAGTTCAATCTTATATTTTCGCGTGTTAAATTAAATGATGTTAGCTTCAAGTACGTAAATACAATCTTAGGCGTACGCTATGAGAACCCAGACTTAAGGCACAGTCCTGGTTTAGGTTAAAAAACGGTGTGTTCAAAAAACACTTTGGCTTAATGTCTGATAATAAATCGCTCGATTTTTTTGTACTCGTTAAACAAACACCAAAGCTGTATTGAACAAACATAATAGACCCGGCTCCGGCTGTATACTTTAAAATAATAAAGAGCCCACAAGCACAGGCTCCGTAGCCAGATGGGGGCAGGATGAGTGTACAAGCACAGGCTCCGTAGCCAGAGGGCGATCAGGATGAGCCCACAAGCACAGGCTCCGCAGCCAGAGGTTGGTCAGGATGAGCCCACAAGCCCGTAGCCAGAAGGGGGCCAGGATGAGCCCACAAGCAGCTCCGTAGCCAGAGGGTGCCAGGATGAGTCCACAAGCACCGGCTCCGTAGCCAGATGGGGGGCAGGATGAGTGCACAAGCACAGACTCCGTAGCCAGAGGGCGATCAGGATGAGCCCACAAGCACAGGCTCCGCAGCCAGAGGTTGGTCAGGATGAGCCCACAAGCCCGTAGCCAGAAGGGGGCCAGGATGAGCCCACAAGCAGCTCCGTAGCCAGAGGGTGCCAGGATGAGTCCACAAGCACCGGCTCCGTAGCCAGATGGGGGGCAGGATGAGTGCACAAGCACAGACTCCGTAGCCAGAGGGCGATCAGGATGAGCCCACAAGCACAGGCTCCGCAGCCAGAGGTTGGTCAGGATGAGCCCACAAGCCCGTAGCCAGAAGGGGGCCAGGATGAGCCCACAAGCAGCTCCGTAGCCAGAGGGTGCCAGGATGAGTCCACAAGCACAGGCTCCGTAGCCAGATGGGGGGGCAGGATGAGTGCACAAGTACAGGCTCCGTAGCCAGAGGGCAGCCAGGATGAGCCCACAAGCACAGGCTCCACACCCAAAAGTGGGCCAGGAGAGCCGATGCACAATGAAAAATTTGGCTCTTTATAGAAAAGTTTTCGTCTGTATGTAAGTCTTACGAAATTATGTCGTTTTTGAAATTGTTTTGCCCCCCAAGCATGATGAGCAGACTACTGGCTTGCATAAGTAAGGTCGTATCCACGATTACGTTTTGAGAAGGTGTAAAAAATTTTACATATCAAAGTTTTCTCGGCTGAAAAGCGCACACACAACTAAACAGGTATGATATTAGTTTGAAACCTAAACTTAACGCAAACCTGTTAGGCATAGGTTTAGTCGAGCGCGGATCATAATGCTGGACCATAAGACCTTGGACTGAGTGCGAATGGCTCTAAGGAGGCCGTGTCGGGTGTAAAATTTATAAGCCCCCAGTTAGATTAATTAGATATAGACTTGTTTTTAAAGTATACTACTAACATATGAAAATTTTAATATTATGAAGGCACGCGAAACATATTGGCCTCAAGACCTGGTTAGGAGGTGCATATTTTAGATATCTTGATTACGACACCTTCTGTCTAGAGACATATATTTTATCACCTGTTGTCGAGCTCATATTAATTATTAGGGCCTGTCCGCTGTGAGACAGGGAAACTGGGTGCGTTAGTGTCTGCGAAGCTTCGGCTTAGGCTTAGCGCTTAGCGGCCAATGTAAAGAACAAGCGCGGAACAGTATTATAAGCATTTTCGTAAGCCCAAGCCTAAGCCTAAGCATAAGCCAAGCAAAAAATTAATATGAAGCTTAAGGTTACTCTTTTCTAGTCCCACAGAAAAATGTTCCGCCCCTGATCTTTACATGGACCGGCTTAGCTTAGACTTATGTTTATGTGTGGTGTATGCTATAGGTGTAGACTTAAGCTTAGGATTAGACTTAGGTTAAAACTCTTGCTTAGTATGCGGGCCCCATTTTGTCAACATGGACCCGAACCCCTGTGGCCAACTTTACTCTACCATAAGGATGAATCTCGTATCCGATGGGTACATGAACTAGTCTCAAAATCACTTTTTTTATAAATAATGTAAGCAGCCGGCAGAAGCATAGCTAGGATTCCATTTCGCGATGGTAAACCTTAGGTTTAAACCGGTGGTAACTTTTTCTTGTCTTTACGGAAATTTCACATGGATACATTCCATTTATATCAGGGCCGAAGCAGCCACTCCCCATACCCCCCATTTGGGGGCCCATTCCTAAAGGGGCCCCCATCCTATTAATCGGTTGAAAAAACCGCTTAAGATTTAAAATGCGTCGGGCTACTAGCTCGCTTCGAACGCGAGTTTGGAGGCCTCCACCCTGGAATTTGGAGGGAGCATCCACCGCCTGCCTGCTCTAGCACTGCACCTATTTCTGCCATTGTATTTTTATGCTCATCCGCGCGTATAAAACTGTTTTCGTTTCCGCTGGCATGTAAGCCTAAATTTTTGTCCTGTACCGTAGTGACCCGAATAAGAACGAGAGGATCAAGCGTCTATCGTATACTTGAGTAGTGGATAGTTGAGTAGTGGCTTGAAATTAAATCTTATATACGAAATATTCATGTGAGAAAGTTAACCATTTATGGCATAGTAAACTTTGTCGTCATATTTTAGGTTTTAAGCACTTTTTGTTTCTACCATATATGCAACTATTCGATTTTATAATCTATGTGTTTTTATAGTGCCGAAAAGCATTGGCTTATTCGTTTCACAGGTTATACTTCACGAAATTTTGGAAGTATTTCATTGTTTCCGGTTAAGATTATCCTATACTGAACGGGTTATATTTGAAGTTTGGCCTCATGTAAAGATTGGTGGCGGAACGTTTTTCTACTGGACTGCAATAGAGTAAGTTTAAGCTTTCGAACGTTTTTTGGCTAAGGCTTAGGCTTAGGTTTGGTCTTAGGGTAATGTTTGATCTTAGACTTAGCTATAAGCAATATGCTTACACTACTGCTACGGCCCTGTTCTATCCATTTGTCGAAGTTTGCAATCATTACTGTCCTAATGAAAAAACAAGAGTTGGAAGAAATTTTTCATTCTATGTCCATTTGCCTTGAACGCTAAACACTTTTTACTCAAACTCACATATTCTTCCGGGGCAATGCTCTCCAGAAACGATAAAATCTCGGCTACATCTCTGACCACCATAAAGATAGTAGAACAATAAATTTAAAGCATTCAATCAGGCCCGTAGCCAGATCACCTTGCTAGGGGGTAAAAACTTTTCAGGAGAGGCATTCAAGGGTTTTGAATGAGTTATAAGCAAGGTAAAATTTTTTCTGGGGGCCAAAGTTTTTTCAGGGTAGGGGGCTAAGCCCCCGCTGGCCCTCCCTTGGCTACGAGTCCGCATTCAATATACCTACTCGAACGCAGTTCGGTATCAGGGGCCGTAGCCACATGAGAATGGTATAATAATTGAAATACATTTTTGACCTGTAGCGTCCAGGTTATTGTAAAATCCCTGTGAAAAATGCTATGTTTCAATTCGTCAAATTTCAGGAGAGTTTATATATTCCCCTCTATCGCTAATACGCCTTTGTTCGATATATTAAAACGCGTAAGACCGGAACTAACTTGGCTAAAAAAACTAACTTTTTGGACACCATCAAGGATTGAAACTATACTTCAAAAATGATTTATACGTATAGTTTTTTGTGTCATGGGGTGCATATTACGTTCGTCTGTGTGCGTAAAAAAATCAAAACTACTTTTGTTCTCAGTTACCGGTTTTGGGAAGCCTACAATCTATAGAAATTTCTATGAACCAATGAAAGACAATGGACCCGTGTGTAGTAGTCAGCCACCAGCTGGTGGGTTATAATGCGTCAAACATAGTGCAGAAGCAAGGATCACAACTATGGCTCACAAGAAAGAGGGTTGCCCTCGTCGCCTTTGCCTAATCGAAATCTGCTTTCCACGGATTTAAAGGATTGTGTATTCCGAATATTTTTCTACCATCCTATAGATATTCTTGAATCCTTGATTCCCTTGCACTAACAATTTCGTGTCATAGATGTTTGTATTTTCTAAACACTATTTTGATCAATTTTTTGAATTTTTTTTTCAATTCATAAGCACAACCGAACTTTGTTATAGGCCGGGGGGTGAACCTTTATTTGCACCCCCTACCCTGGCTGTGACTTTGCAAGAAGCTTAGACGGCAGATATATGTGTACCACACAGATTATACGACCAGATTCAAGAATGCCAGATTTACAAACAGAAAACCTGAATCAGTTTTTGCAAACTGTAAGAAAAGTGGAATTAATCTGGCAAAGTGTGCCGATACTTTAGGAACAGAACCATTTGTTAGCATGTTTGGCGATTTATGCAACGGATTCATCGATGCATACAATACAGTAGAGTGGGTCCCTCTGATATGACTAGGGGATAACTGTCCAGTAGGGTGAAGCGGAATTATAAAATGCCGGAACCGGAACAGAAACTGGAATGTTAAAAAATACCGGAATCGAAGTACAAAAAATACTTGTTGCCGAAAAATTCATTTTAACGCTAATCTATCGCTTTTAATGGTGGTAACACACCGTTTAGAATGCCAAAATTCAGAAACAAATACAGTCGTTGGAAATGTGTAATAAATTATCGAGGGCAGCACGAATTGAAAATTTTCGCAATACACACGCTCACAGATGATTTTAGAAAAATTGAATAATATGCCAATTTTTCCTAAAATTTCGAGTGAGAAAAATTTACAATACCGAAATAACGGAAAAATTCCGGTAAAAAATATAGCAGATTTATTTTCGGAACCAGATATTGAAAAATAAACGGCCATAGGTCTTGTAAAAACGCTGAGATTGCGAAAGCAAATGAAAAACTTAGGTACAGCAGAAAACAATATCTAACATTCCAATTAGCCCTACTGTTAAAGCAAAGCCTCACCGTTGGGTGCCAAATGACCTTACTTCCCTCGTTGAAATACGACCCTTATAAACTTCTACAAGTTATTGTTGTAAAAAATGGCTATAAGGAACAAATCACACGCTAAATTGACATAGTTTTAGTCTATTTAAAGTAAATACACTTTATACTAAATAAATGCAAGCCACAAATCGATTAAACTGCACCTCAAGCTTCGCCTAAGAAATCAACCATCAGCAGCCACTATTAGTGTTCGGGGCCCCATATTGTCAATGCCTATAGCATCTAACACCAGTTGCCGATATGTTTTAAACCAGGCCAACAGCTGTAATTGCGCACCCAAAACTTTGTATACGGATGTAGGATAAATCAAAGACGAAAAATGTGCTGAATTTCAAAGCTCATCATTCGCTGGTTCGAAAACTGCAAGACCTATCAACAACTGGCGATAGGTGCTACACACATTTTAGAATATGGGCCTTCGGTGTCAAGTTTTTAGCAACTTAGCGTTCTTCCAGTTATCTTTTCTGTATCGAAAAATATGTGGTCGCGTTCCTGGCAAAGTTTCTATTAACAAGAAGATATATAACATATATGTATTATATATTATATATGTATTGTATATATATTATATAAACAGGAACCAATTTTGAACACAAATAGTTCAGATTCAATTCGATTAAGATACAGATACGGAAACATTACTTTAACATTTAACATATGGTCGCCGCCCAGCCCTCGAAGTAAGCAACAGTAATATAATGTTTGTTCTAATTCGAAAGCGTATTTTTGAGCTTATTTCACTTTTTAAGCTTGGCTGTAATGATTTTCAGGTTAATTTGAGTAGAACACTCGTGCTGGTATGAATGTTGCCTCCTGAACAAACATTCACATAAATAAAGAAGCCGAAAATTTAAGAGGCGGCAGATCAGAGCGAGATGTGGGCAAGGATTTTTTCCCTATCCGCGCTTTACCCGGACAACTAAATTTTTTTACCCGCGGGTTTACCCATGTTAAGAATATCTATCCACGACCCACCTTTTATCTGCGCCAGAAGTTAAACCAGTATGTTAACGATCGCTGGTGATTTGCAGTTTAATGAAGGTTTGCGTTAAAGTTCTAATGAATTTTACACATCAAGGCTTATTAGAGACAACAAAATTTCAATCCCAACTAAATCAATCACAGAACTTTTGCTGTTTCAACGCTCACTTACTAGCTTACACTTACTAGCTTACGTAACAGCGTATGTTTTGCACTTTAACTCTTAAACGTTTGGCGCGGGTAAAACAGTCAATTTTTTACCCGTGTGATACTAAACTTTACCCGCGGGTGCCGCTGAAATTTTTTACCCGACCCACATTTACCGTCGGGTACCCGCGGGCCGCAGCTACTGCCTCCTATCTCCTAGAAAGCGTTCAGAATCCTGCGACCCATATGAAACCAAGCGACACGCGATTTCATTAAAATTTGAGTCTTCGTCGCTATTTACACGCTAAACGTTGCGTTATTTTCGTTTATTTGGCTTCTGGTTCGTTTTGCTTGCCATTTTTCTCCGCTATTTTGCGGATACTCTCAGATTAATATATTACTGGCTTGACTTTTAAACCGTCATGTCTACCAAATCATGTAGCAGTTTTTAGGCGAGCATGCATATTGCAATACTCTATAAATTCCAATGAGTTGATTAATCAATTCAGCTAGCGAATTGGTTATTTCTGAATTAATATCACTATACGTTAACTTATTCTGAGTTGAGTTGATTTTCACTCTACGATGAGTTGACTCTGGGAGAGTTGGTGAATTAACTCAGAATGAATTGAATCAATTTAAAATTCTGAGTTCTGATGGCACTGACTCAGACTGAGTGATTTCTGATTTAGCATCAACTCACTGAAATTTACAGTGTAATTCGTGATCACTATACACTTTCTTGAACGTAAATTCAGCAAAAAAATTTTCATTTCGTTACCAAACAAACTTTTAACTTTCTTGTTTCAATTAAAAGATTTGAATTTTATGACGCATAAGAAAGTTTTCTACTGCTTATTGTTCATTTGACTTTAGCAATCTAATTTATAGTTGAAAAATATGGTCAAGTTTTACAACACGGTTTCAAGAAACCAAAGTATGCTTCCGCACTGTAAAAATATGTCGCTGGAGACATAACCAATTGAGGCATTGGCTGGATTCCCAAAATCATACTTCAGTATTTATTTAAATTTTACTTAAGTAATTGCATAAGTTACCGACTTAAAATAATACTTAACTTTTTGAGCAAAAACAAATAAACGCCAGAGGCCAGAAAAACGATCATTACAAAACAGCTACAGTTTTGATTTATATTATTAAGGTATCACGAGTGAACAATTTTAATTAGGCCAACGCCAATGTGACCGAACTGTTACTCTGTAATAAATCAAACTTAGTCAGTGACTTAAGTATTTACGAAGTACGCTTTTAAAAACGACAAAATGGCTAACTACTTAATTGCTTAACAAATACTTAAGTACTAAGTCATACGTAAGTAGGGTGTCAGAAACCCAACTTAGTCAGTGACTTAAGTATTTACGAAGTACGCTTTTAAAAACGACAAAATGGCTAACTACTTAATTGCTTAACAAATACTTAAGTACTAAGTCATACATAAGTAGGGTGTCAGAAACCCAACTTAGTCAGTGACTTAAGTATTTACGAAGTACGCTTTTAAAAACGACAAAATGGCTAACTACTTAATTGCTTAACAAATACTTAAGTACTAAGTCATACATAAGTAGGGTGTCAGAAACCCAGCAAATATTGAAATATCTATTTACTCAAACCTAATATTTCGACCATATACTCGGCTTTAGTAACGAAAACAAACACGGAAGTAAAATATCCCATGAACAGACGTTTTAGACACCATTTCACAAGCATCATTCTAAAACGTTGTATAAAACTTCAACAAAACACGCGAAAACCGAACGTGTTGTTTGCTAACAGCGAAATAGAAGGGGTCTAGTCACAAACCTCAAAACGTCACATATCCTTTAAAGCTTATGTCTATGCGGTTAAAAAGCCACTAAATCAATTTTAGCACTGCTTTTTTACCGGTTTTTCTTGTGGTAGCAGGACATTTAGTCATTTTGACGGTATGCTCGATTTTACAATCGGTCAATAAATGCCACCATTAGCGTTGTTTTTTAGTATTTTCTATTTTCTCCGACACGAGAATGGCTGCCGTACGCTCGCGCGCCCCACATACAAGGAAAAAATGGAGATATGCCCTGATGTCAAGTTTTTGAACAAACGTGAAAAAAGGTACATTTACACAGGTTTAACCCGATGGACCGTAAATGTCCAAAATTAATTTCGTGCTCAAAACGGTGGCTTACTGAAAAATTTGGCATCTTCTAAACCGAAATTCTTCGTACACCTCAGGTCGCGAACCATGGGCTATGGCTCATCCATTGTGTAAGAACGACCTTAAACGAACGTAGGTACTTTTATGATACCGTATCGCTGTTTTAAACTATTATCTATTTAGTCAATCTTTGAGCACACATATATACGTATAAAGAATTTCAGATGTCAATGCCTAAGGCAAAATGTCGAAAAGGCCAACCAAGCCTAAACCCATAGATGGTCTATAACCATCTAAGAAGACCAGTTTTATATAGACATATTTACCTGATAACCCTATATATCAGAGTGATTCGCTTAAAATGACTTTGCTTTTTGTTCTCAATTAGGTTTTAAGCCGCCTATTAAAAAATATGCCTCAAACGTTTGAGTGACCCCATGCCTGTAACCAGGAACTGTCGTAGTAGACAGGGCAAGAACACTTCTGAGAAACATTTTCTAACATAGAATTGTTTTAACGCCATAAACCATTTTGCAAGAGGTGCGAAGTTTTCCGTTCGCTCCCTCGTCCCGGTAGCTGGAGTCCCAGAGCGTTCTTAAAAATTAAGCCGTGAGAGACAAAGATGCCCAGTCGAATGAAAAGCTTGCTATCGTGCTCGCCTCGCCCGTAGCCAAGAGCGGCTTAGGGTACGCAACCCTTGCGCCAGGCAAGCTTTTGATAGCTTTTGCCAAACTTGTTAACCGTGATAAATACCGGTATGCCGCTTATGAAACATTTTCACCATTCTACCCTCTGAAATGTTGCGTTATTGGCTACAGACTTTATAGTGTCTTTAGTGCCATAGACAAGGAGAAAATAAGCAAATATTTCTGCTATTTTTGAATTCGTGCGTCACAGTCGAAACTTACAATTGTCCGTGTAACTATTAATAATCTAAATTAAAGATATAAGCAAAATGTTTGCATAACTAAGCAACGGTGCAAAAAATTTAGTTATACAACGCCATTGAATACTGTATAAATGTGACTCCGCCCAGTGCGTTATGCAAATCTAACAGAATATCGTAGGATGTGAGCCATGAAACACATTTTTGGCAAATGGGATTGCTAGCAACCGTACAGGAAAATCGGTACAACTGTCGATGGTTGTAAAGGACCTCAGGAAATTACCTCCAGGTAGCGATGTTGTATCCAGTCAGTACTGAGCTGAAATAGTACGGTTCTCAAAGGTTCGGATCGATCGGGACTTGCCCGGGTGCAGAAACAGAGCTTGTCCGATTGGGTAAACTTATACGAAGTTGCAAGCTAATGTGGGTCATTGGCGACCGTTTAGGGTAGCATCCAAGCATCAATACACCTTTATTTTCCACGAAAATATTTGTTGGTTATCGATTAGTTTCAAGTAAAACTTTACGTCGTCTATACTTCATACCACATTTTGATTGATTTGAAATTTCTACAAAGGTATGTTGGTGTATGCTGATTGGTTAGAAAGCGTTGTAGTTATCGCAAAGTAACGGTCATTGTGAGCAATCTTTATTTCAACTAATGGCTTAAATTGGCAACACTTCAACGAAAAGTATACCTAACAGGGTGCAACCGGAGGTGATAAATACCGGAGCCGGAGCTGGAGCCGGAGGTGAAGTCGTATGTGAGGCGAGCATAGGTAGTAAAAATGTTGGTTAATTAGTTAACTTTAGCCAATATCTGCAATTATGTTGTTAAGTTGTTTGGTTTTATGCTGATTTTCTGCGAAATTTCTAAAACGTTTTCCTTAAAATTGTGACAAAAGTAAAACGATACGCACTAAACAGATAAATTTTACAAAAATTTGCAAAATTTTACTACCGAAAATGCTGGAACCTGCGGCAAATATTCAACCGAAGCTGAAGCCGGAGGCCGATTTTCTGCCGGAGCCGGAGCGCCGGAGGCAGACCTCCGTTGGTACCCTGATACCTAGCATCACAGAATCACACTCCGCGGTGAATACAGCTTCCCCAACCACATTTACTTCGTTTTCGAATAAATCGTTTCACCAGAAATTGTGATATTGACAGTCGCACATAGGCTTAGATCGCTTAAGCTTTGAAAACCCACTCGGCTGGTAGGGTAATGCAGTGCTACAGTAGATGGCACACATACTTAAGTTTATTTTATTGTAGAATTTCCAAGCGAGTCAGACGCCTCCAAATTCAGATTACGTCAACTCAAACTGGTTACCCTGGGTCATCTCACATTTTTCAAGCGTTGTCTGCTCAAATTTGACCAATGTTGCTATGCTATTTAAGTGTGAGCTCCGTTCTTATATTCGAATGTACAATAACAAATGTAATCGCTGGGGTCGTCTAAAAGTCGGTTGAAGCTGGTTAACGTTTTGTAACTTCGGCTAAACAACTGCAATTTAGCCGGCGGGCAGCAGTAGTGCATACAGGATGAAGTCATAGTAAACCATGCCTGCAAGTAAGCAAGTCTGTATATATTTTTTAGCTTAACTCAGTGATTTTACATCGTTTCAATTTAATTTCGTATCGCGGCTTAGTTTTTCGCTGATAATTTAGGCGAACTATTTCGAGGCGATGTTGACTGCCTGACTAAGGCGATCGGGGCTGACGCTGGTTAAGTCTCACAAGTGCGTGTATCAGAATTCTAATTTTGCATCAATATATAAACGTTAACACTTTTCCTTCCTAAATTATATAATCAGTAAAAATAATTTTTGAATCTGTTGATTCAACTTTTAATCTAATCATTCAATTACTGCGTTTGGAACATATATATGCTGTAAGTTCCAATGAATTGATTAATCAACTCAGAGAGAGAATAGTTAGTTCTGGTTAATTCTGAGTGAATAACATACTAACTAACTCTGAGCTGATTTAATTCCGGGTTAGTTGATTATTAACTCAGAATGAGTTCAATCAATTAGGAATTCTGAGTTCTGACAGATCTATTAATTCCGAGCTCAAATTTCTGAGTGGTTTCATTACATTCTGAGTTAAAGTCAATTCACTGGAATTTACAGTGCACCATAAGGTACTGTATCGAAATATATACTAAGGTGAAAATATGGGCGTCTTGACCCGAACCCTAAGGCAGTGAAAAGATTTGACAGGTTAAAAAGACATAAATGTAAAAAAATTACGTCCGTCTTCTCGCTCGCTTTATTCGCGAAAGCTAGAACCCAACACTCAACGTAAGTGTGGACCTGGGAAATCGAGCAATAACATTCATTAATATGAACCTGTACAAACTAAAATTTTTGCCCTGCCAATCATTAATATTGAAATAGCGGCACCTGTCTGGCTTGTCGCTGGCTTCGCCAAAAGAATTTTTAAACCCTAAACCTTTGTTTTGTCTCCTGATTACACTGACCACCAAATATATTTTCTGACCGCGTGTGTTTCAAAAATACATTTGGAGGGAACAGAATGAAGTTTGGAAACTACACACAGGGCAACTGCTTATATCATAACATCACGAACACTTCGAAATAAAATTATCATATGTTTGAAATATGGTAGAAATAGTTGACAATTCGTCGCCCGACAACTTGTCACCCGACAGAGTCCAAAAATCCTACTACTAAATTTAAGCATAATTTTAAGTGTAATGTTAAGCCTAAACGCAAACATAAACATAATGATGGTCGACAAATTGTCGAGTCGAAACGTTTGGATTACAAGTTGTCGGTCGACGAGTTGTCGGGTGACGAATTGTCGTGTGACACCGATAGAAATGTGTGCTAAAAGTGCCGAAAAAACTAAAAAAAGCCGAACACACAAAAAGGTGACAATAAACTGTGGGTACAATTAAAAACCCTACTATTTCAACGTCAGTGGTTTCTTGTTCAATATTTTAGACAGGTCGTTAAAAGGTATAATTAAGACAAAATGTATCGCGACTTTGAACACATACTCGGGTATGTTTCAGAGATATAGTTTATTGGCAGGCGCATATGGACGGCAAAATAGTCGATACTAGTCTGCCAGCTTTGCGCAATGTGCAAAGTTAACGAAAGCACAAAAATTTCTTTGCAAATTTTCTTTTCATAGAACAATCACGTGTATTTCTTAAGAAATTATTATAAACAAAGTAAATGGTGTAAAGTTGTCCAAGATACGTATGTGGAGCGTTCCAGCTTTAATATATAGATATATTTGCCGAAATTTTAGACAAGACAACTAAATATCATAGACGTTAAAATATAGCTGCAAAATGTCAAAAAATGTTCACGTTCGCTTTTAAATTAAGTTTCACCCTGCAAAAATCTATGGTTTTCATTTAAGGGTTACAAGAGTAAATCTGTTCCATTGTGAGGTTGCGATAAAAATGTCAATTAAGAAAAATTGATTACTAACAAACTAATATTCTAGCTCAACGGATGATTTTGATACGTCGTACCCCGTATAGCGGAAATTCATGAGCTTCTAAGATTCAGAGAAGGGAGTACTGGTCAAGAAACTGATTTCTGCAGCATACAGCTGTTGCAAACGTAACTTCCGCATAAGGGCTAACTAGTTAGCTAACATTAGCGATTTATAGGCATTTAGTAAAAACTAACTTATACTCATTTGGACTTTAAAGGTTATAGGTGCTAATATGTTGCTTCAAAATTTACCGAATCAGCCGTATAATTCTCGTTTCAGCTCTTCGCGACCTTTTTTGATCGCTACGTTTTTTCTTAAAAATTCTTTTACATGAGAGGGCCCGAGTCAGTGAGTATGAAAACCTATTACTAACTGATGATAGTTGCTATACACGTTTGAAAATTATGGGCCAAGGTTATACCTTGCCAAAACAAAATCATCGATTTAACAATAGCAAAATTAGATATTATATTTTAGTTTTTACCTTTTTACCATTTCAACAACAAAAACTATACAATAGCAAAGTTAGTTTTAGCATAGAAAACTTGATATAAATTATACCCGGAAATACTATTTTGCTCTAGACTATCGCGTCGACTAGTATACCACTAGCTCACACCAGCAACAGCCCAAGAATGTTAACAGGGGAACCGAAACACCTCGGAGATGCTTCGCATATCCTAAGAAAGAATTTTTTCAATTAAATAAATTATTTAAGTCGTAAATTGGTACACGGAACCAAAATGGACCCACGCGGATTTGTGCTATCCTTGATGTCCCTCAGATTGAGGAATGTAGTGCCAAAAGGCGGTGGTATAATTAATTATGTGTGAAGTTCTTTTCAATAGTATATGTGTAATTAGAACGCACACTTCAACAAGTGTACTTTTAGCTTATAATAGTGTACACCGTATGTTGTTTAACCAACTGTATATGGCGCAAATCAACAATTGGTGAAACAGGTATTGAAACTTTTAAACCAACGAATCTCAACCAAGAGTGCATAATACAAGAGTGTGCAACTCTTGCGGTTTCGCATGGTGTAAAATGTACCACCGGGCGTTGCGTTATTGGTCGACCCCGAGCCTTGGTTAGAGGACGGGTCGTTGTCACATGCAAAACCCTAAACTATAAGCGGGGTAGTTGTTGCCGGATACATAGTGTCATGGTTCGCATTGGTTGTACCCACCTCTACATAAAGGGGAGGCAAAAAACGCAACGTGTACCGGGTACATTCTTTTCTACTCAGACTGTACCCAGTTGCATACTCTTGTTAAACTATGCATCATCCAATCTTGATCAAACTAACTGAAACTTTCTGTACAGGCGATTTGCTTTATTTGAGAACAATACACAAAAACTGGACCGCCGAAAATAGCAAAGAACACTAAATCCAGCAAAATCATTTCGATTGAACACTAAATTTCGGCTGAGTTTTGCTTGCACGCTAAATTCTAAAATTGTTTTGCGGAAAAACAGGCAAAAATCATCCATTGCAAATTAATATGTAAACGTAGTTGCTGAAACAGAATATTGTTTCAACATCATAGCAATTTAAATATTGACAATTTTCAAAATTTAAATATTACACTGACAATGGACGTTTAAAATCAACAAAATCAAATCTCTCATTTAGTTTGCCAAATTGGTTGTAAATTAAACTTCTGCTGAACCCCGGTCTTCCACTCCATGGCTGTGATGATCGAGATATAAGTCGACACCATGATTTGTAGAGATTTTCAACTGCGTATACGCGTAATAATTGTTGATCGGCAACGCATTATTTATACTTTTACATGCGTATTGCAAAAGCTTGCATTATGTCAAGTACTGGTATAAAGCTACAGTCTACAGCCCAAGACGAGCGGTTGTATGGACATTTCGACCACCTTGAGTTTGGTTCAATGGTTAAAAATAGTCTATTGATTCGATCTATATATTATATATAATATTTAATATATATTATATATAATATATATAATATATATATGTATATATATTTATATATATATATAAATATATATATACCTGAAAGTGGAGCGCTAAGCGGCTAAGAGCTCGTTTTACCGCTTGAAATCATACATAACACATATCATTTCACGGTTAATCAAACAAAATTAAAGCGGAAAGGTAAAAACAGCCGGCTGTATGATTTACATTAACAGTTGTAGGTCCGCAATAGCTGAACGGCTGAGGATAGCGGTATATTTGTCATGCGGCGCTGGCCGGCGCTGGACTTTACTGCACGTCAAAAAATTTTTGTTTACAAATTATTGATAGGCTGTGGCATATAGCAATTAATGTGCTTTGTAGTACACTGCCAAGCGGCACGGGAATGTTCCGGAAATTGGCGGACGGCGCCGAACGGCGGCGGACGACGTCAAAAGTATAACGCCGTAATTGGCGAACGACAACACTCACGGTGCGGACGGCGATGGACAAGGATGGACGGCAGCAGTCTTTTAGTTGTAATTTATATCCTCAACCCAAGCCTGCCCTACACGCACCGCCCCTCGACAATACAAGAGGCTAACTGACATACGTGAAGATATAGTTTAGCAACAAAAAATCTCATGGTGTTTGTTGTTGTCAAGTTTTTTAGTAGAAACTAAATCTATATCTAAGGAAAAAGAATATCATAACAAGAAAATGACAAAATCAAAAGTGAAACACAGCGAGTAAAAATGAAGCTGTTTAGCTCAGCCGGGTTTCGCAACCAAAAATATAGCTATGTTAACAAAGCCTAAAGGTTTTTTTATATGCTGACTCTATTCGGTATTTAGCTTTAGGGTTGTGCTATACATTTGAATTATTTTAATGCTGGGTGACGGACGGCACCGTACGACCAGTATATTGTAACCCTAAGTGTGACCACAGTCCAACTATTTTTAATAAAAAATTCACTATTAGCCTAATCGCAAGCATACCACAGCTTACTGCTTTTATTTAAAGACTCCCATCTGCCTTCACCCTGTGCATGGACACTGTCCAACTAATTCTAACACAAAATCCATCGCGTTTTATTGGTTCATTCTCATTTAAACTTTAGGTTTATTTGAATCCTGAAAAGTAACTTTATTATCATCACCATACATAGAACGGCTATGTGGCTTACAGCGGTGGCACCTACTGGTATACAATGGCTGGTTGAAATGTACTCTAAAGTCCACAGGAATACTCGAGTCTAGCACAACTGTAAAACTGGGGTCTAATTTTGACTAGTTTTGAATTTGGACAACCAACTCTTATAGATGGCGGGGCCCATGTATAGAACAGGACCGTATCGTTTTCCGGAGGGGCTATAATAAAGTCAGTTTAAGCTTTAGACTAATTTTTTTGCTTAGGCTTAGGAATAGGCTCATCCGTACGCTTAGGCTTAGGCTTAGGCTTAGAATTAGACTTTAGACTTATGAATATGCTTATACTACTGTTCCGGCCCTGTTCTATACATGGGCCGATGGCGGAATACTGTGCCTAGGTATATTTGAAAGCTTCGACGACTGGGCTCGTGGGTTCGAGTTAATTTGTTAAAACTTAATCGAAAACACTTTTAGGCGGTAGGACCGGTATAACGGTACTACATGGTACATCCGTGTGTACTGTATTTTTGAGTCTAATGTTGAAATTGTAATCGTCAAGTGCTGTTGGAGATGTGACGGCGAGTTAGGAAGATTTTTTGAAAACGGTACGACCGGGTTGCGTTTGGGATAAAATACGAAATGTTTCGACTGCAGAGGCGGATCCAAAAATTTTTGACGGGGTGGGCGGGCTGGCAAACGTTATGAAACGCAAAAATTGTGAGGTAGGGAGGGACCTTACCATTTTATCACAAAAAATCTGCGGAAAAATTGTTTTTACAAAAAATTTTCTGACGGGAAAAGAACACAATTTTTAACCGTGGCCTTAATTTTTTATTTTAAAATTGAACAAAACATTAACAATATGTATTGGTTTATACACAGCAAGACCGTAGCCATAGCCATGAGGGTTTTGGCCAGGAGGGTCCAGAGACCATATCCACAATCCGTGAACCCAAGAAACATTTTGTGAATGTTCCAAACGGGCTTAGTACTAAAATTGCGTTTCGATTCTAGCTTGTGCCACTCACAAGGTATTCTTTCATTCATATAAAGGATTTGTAAGGGATAAATTTTAAAATTGTGTCAAGATTTTCAGGTCACTTCGCTCGCGAATTCTTCAAAACTCAAGGTTTACTGTAACTCGTGGTTACGTGGAGAACCCGCGTCAATTGAAAATCATGACTCCGCACCTGGTTCACAAACAGAATCATTTTTGTTATGGTTGATTGGCACCTCGCTTCACTCTTCAAATTGCCCTTAAATAACACCTACTTGATTCTGGTTCTTTTCTAAATTAAAAATGAATTCTATCTATGGGTTGATTATAGCAAGAGTGGATGATGCATACTAACAAGAGTATGCAACTTAATACATTCTGTGTAGAAAAGAATGTACCCGGTACGCGTTGTGTTTTTGGCCTACCCCACCTCTTTTAGAGGGGGTACAACCCTTGCGGACCATGACACTTTATGTATCCGGCAACAAATTGCTCCGCTTACAATTTAATTTAGGGTTATTGCATGTAAGAGCGACCCCTTCTAAACAAAAGGGGGGTCGGCCAAAAACACAACGCCCGGTGGTACATTTTATACCATGCGGAGCTCAAAGAGTTGCACACTCTTGTGTCATGCACTCTTTATAGTCATCTGAATTTAAGTTTAACTCAATCAGTTATTCAAATAAACTGCTAAATACTGCGTATAATAGTGGTAGAATTAAGCTCTTTGTCTGTATTCTCAAACGTGTGTTGGACCTATCACCAGATTGTCATACGGCTTGTAATTTTTGAAGCACAGTATCGTGAGGATCAAACTGAGGCACATTTTTGGCAATTGAGGTATTCTACTTCTGTGACAAATTTGAGATCCGCAACTGCATTTATACCGAAAATTATCAAAAATGACTCACAATTTTATGACAGCTTTGCCTGACACACTCCTGTAAAAAACTATATTCGGCCAACATATAGAACAGTGGCTGAACAGTAGTATAACCATATCCTAACCCTAAACCTAAGCAAAAAAAATTAGTCTAAAGCTTAAGCTTACTCTCTTACACAACCCAAAGAAAAACGTTGCCGCCCTAAAATTCTAAAATTCAATTTGTTGGTATCAAGTTTCATAACACACAGAAACATATGTGTGTTATGAATATAAATATATATAGAAGGTGAAATTTTGTGAAAGCTCAGGGCTATCACGAGTTTCGAGGAAGGAGCGTTGGGCTATAGCATATTTTGCGGCACCGTTGTCAAAAATATTGTGAACGGCGCATTACACAGACCAATAATTCAAGCTTGCAAACTCTGCATACCTGATTTGAAAAATCAACCAATTTTGTTCAAGACGAATTCTACTAGATTGTCTTTCTGGATGCGATTTGAGAGATTGTTTACTAAGCGGATTAGCTTCAAATTTAACTTTAAAGTAAAACTAACACCCGTTGCGTTCACTTCCGGTTTCAATTTTTGACACATGCGTATTTGGCAGTGCCAACGCGAATACTTTTAAATATTACATGATGTCGGTTGTGGTTACAGAAATTTCTAAAATCAGTCTTGGTTGTTTGAGACGGTTCCAAAAAAACAACGGATTAGCGAGAATTAATGTTTACAAAATTGACAAATACTCATTGGTTTATCTCAAGTTTTGGAATACTTAATAACTAAACAAGGAAGAAAACTAAAATTTGTCAACAATTGCCATCACAGAATTCGCTTGCTTGTTACCAGATTCTGAAAGAATTTGTGATTTTACAATAATTACACTCCAGCAAGGATACCAGTATGCTCTAGCTAGGTTAAAGCTGAAAGGCGAGAATATTAATTTAAAAAAGATGCGTTTCGACACTTTTCTAAGCGCAAGGCTAACATGTAGGCTCCAGGTTTACTCCTGTAGGTAAAGCCTTTTTCTAAACCAAAACCTAAGCCCAGTCTAAGAGCCAGAATGTCTAAAAATGATAAATCAACAGTTGTTTTTCGAAAAGTAAATATTATTTGGATGAGTTTCGCAAATACTGCAGTTTTACCATAGTTCGTAAGTTCTAAATTTAATCAATATTAAACTAAACGTGGTATATATGCCGCGTTTACCGCGACGTAGGTTATGATTTTATTTCGGCAGGGTTTATAACTTCATACCAGGGTGGAACCGGAATTGTAAAATACCGGAACCGGAAAGTTAAAAGATATAGCAGCCGTAAAATAAAAATTACTTGTTACCGAAAAATTCATTTTTAACGCTATTTTATCGCTTTTAATGCAATAAACACACCATTTAGAGTGCCAAAATTATGAAACAAATGAAGTAGATGGATACGTATGAAATATTATAGAGTATGGAACAAATTGAAAATTTTAGCAATACACGCTCAGACAATTTTACAGAAGTAAGTTAGAATAATATGCCATTTTTTCTTAAATTTTCAATCGGGAAAATTTTCAATACCGAAAATACCGTAAATTTCCGGAAAAAATACCGGAATTATTACCGGAACAGCATAGTAAAAAATACCGCATTTCCCTACCGGATCCGGAATTCCGATTGCACCCTGCTTCATACGTATGTTTTCCAAACGAGCGTAACGTTCCGTTTAGTTAAAACATAACTATACCGTGTGTGGCACAAAACCCAATTTACTTGCTAAACAGCCAGCCACGGCAGTGGAAGATCAAGCGAAATTCTTTCGCTTGGGATGCGTAATTGAAAACAATTTCACAAGTTAAGCGAACCAAAATCCTTAAGCTAAACATGATTTTAACGCCGGATAAATTTTTGAATTGATTTTTGTCAGAGGGCTATGGCCTTAGCGGCACCCTAACATCCGCTAGGTAAACAATACCGCATCAGCCTGAGACATCATGATTCATGAATCTTAGACGTGATTTAAGCCACCCAATCGATAGGTATTAAAAATCTCATTCATCTTTGCGATAAAAAAGCAGAGCTGATCCAACCAAAAACCGGGCGTGAAAAGCTCAATATAAAGCCCATCGTGATATGAAACGAAAGGATGTGAGCCAGTAAACCACCATCAGGACCACAACCACAACGACAGCAGTAGCAGTGGCATCAGCAGCGGCAACAACAACAACAACGACGACGACAACAACAACAACAACAACAACAACAACAGTAATAATAATAATAATAATAATAATAATAATAATAACAAAAACAAGAAAACAAGATCATTATCAACAACAACAAAAACAACAACAACCATAATAATAATATTAATAATAATAATAATAATAATAATAACAACAACTACAACAACAACAATAACAACAACAACAACAACAACAACAACAACAACAACAACAACTGCAAAAGTCATCATGGAAACCTAAACGCTTTGTCGTGGCTTAAAACAGCAAAGATTGTTCACTAAACTCCATTGGGACCCTATAACATTTGCCAATCTTAAATCAGAAACCGGGAAACGAAATACGGCAACCGATTTCAAAAGATTGTTTTTATTTTTAATGGACCGGTAAAAAAAACCAGGACGCCATATGGCATTTGGGCAGTTAATCTTATCACAGACACGCCTACAAAAGTTCACGGTCGCTACAAATGCAAGCGTGGGAGGCGACCCAACTACTCTCATTTTCAACCCGTAGTAGTCGACATTTTTCACACCAAAATAGTAACCGGATGTGAAAAGTACCGGAGCCGGACGTGCGGCTCAACAAATCTGTCGCCAAAGGAGCCAGATTTGATACGAAATTAGGTAACTGAAATAATGCAACTTTCGCAATATCATGCGTACACCAGGCAACTTCTGAGGGGGTAGAGTCATGAACACTGAAGTTTTTTGGCATCAACATACGGGACCGAAGCCAAAAACCTTCAGCTTCCGGGATACTGAACGTTTTTGGCTTCAGTGCGCTAGACACTGAAGATTTTTTGGTTTCGGTTTCTATCACACAACTCCGTCAAAACCTGGTGTACTCATGATATTGTGGAAGTTGAATAATGTTTAATTCGGTAATTTTAGCAAATATTTGTAAAGTGTGGTGAAATTTAATACAGCTTTTTGACTCCATTCTTAACCATTTTGAGTAGATTGATAAATCAGACGACTGATAATTTAGTCAAATAAAGTTAGAATGCGCTAGAATACCATCTTAGGTTTCTGTAAGTTTTATAATTTTAAACTCAAAACAGAAGTGGACGATTTTAAAGCACAAAACAATTGAAATAATTATGATACATCATCAAAGTTGCATAAAGTTTATAAGAACTATTTATTCAAATTAAATTTAAAACCTAATTTTTGACGTTTTTGGGGGTCTGAGAATTTCGATAAGCTTAGTTTAGACGTTTTTTTGTCATTCGCCGCATTTGTCACCTTCGTTTTGAGCTTTAAGACGGCCTACTTCTATTTTGAGTTTTTATTTACAAACGCTTATTTATAACCATTTTCTGACAATCCGTTCACTTTTCAAAAACACTGACATGCTAAATCGGCTTTCACTGATTTCGAAAGAAAAACATTTCGTTTTGTTGCGAGATTCAATATTTATCCGGGATAAACTTCAGCTTTAAACAAAATTAAGTCCTAAAAATTTCCTGAAATTGAAACTATTAAAAAAGAGTGGCCAATGTAAACAACAGAGGTGGAACAGTATTATCATATTCCTTAGCTTAAGCCTAAGCCTAAGCTTAAACAATAGCGCAAGTATGAGCATATTTCTAAGCCTAAGCCAATCAAAAAAATTGTATAAAGCATAAGCTTACTCTATTATAGTCCCACAAAAAACTCTCCGCTTCTGATCTTTACATGGACTAATACAGTTATAACCCAGTCAGATCAAATTTCAAAATTGAAATCCCGGTTCCGGGTTCGGTTTGACAAAAAAATTAAATTACAGCCCCAGTTTCAGATCCGACTAATTGTTGTTTGTTGCGTATAGAACGCTGCAATAAAATACCTAAAAATTGCGCATCAAAATTTGCATTTTATACCGTTTCGCAGTCTAAAGTTTACCCGATCCTATAGCAATAAACAACACAGACACCAGTAAGAATGCGAGAAAAGACAACTGTATTCACTTGCATTAATATTCTCTTGAGAGCTAAAAAACGACAATTGAGCTAACGTAAAAAAACCTAAACCATGCATGTTCCAAAAAGGGCGTAGGCTCAGATTTCATTTCAAGAGGATATTATTAATTGCAAGTATTGCAAGAGAAAAAAAATTGCAAAGCAAGTGTAGCGAGCGATAAAATTATTTTTGACGTCTAAAATCCATTGCAAAATTAGTCATTTTCTATTTCGTCCAGAAATTTCAAAAGTAAATACATTCCTCTTATTCCCTACCTTCTATACTGTGAGCCGTCTAACTACTAGCATGGTTTCTATGATGGCGGTGTGGGCGAATTTTGTTCAAAATATCTGTATCCTTGTGTCGACTTTAGTTCGAATTAGGCTTTCATTTTGCTCTAAAACCCAGCAAAACAGAGCGCTAAGTTTAATTTGAATTTTTCAATTGAGTTTGCGATTTTGGGTATATTGAATTTTAAGGCAGCAAAACCAAATTCGTTTTAACCAAACGATATATACTTATTGCGTCGGATTGAGTTAAACTTGACCGAAAGATAACTATTTTTTTGCGAGTTTTACATTTGAAACCGCTCTAAAGCTACGCAATGTTGTCGGCTTTAAAAGCAACCTAAAAACATTACCACAGTGAGGTTCCTAGTATTTGATAAAAATGTCAGTTAATTTTAGTTCGCTTTATCCGTTGTACCAGCGTTGAACAGGTTCGTAAAGACCGCATGGCTTGTAAAACCAAGGAATTACATGTGGGGTTTTGGGACCACAAAAACCACAAATAGCCCAAAATCCGGCTGTATCGGACTGGATGTTTACTGCACGTTTTGTGAGGTATATTTTAACTAAAAAACATTTTATTTGAAGATTAATACTGCTAGCATTAATATTATTTATGTTTGTTTGATAAAAAACAGATATTGGTTAAAATGTACGCATGGGTTGGTTAAATATCAATCGCATGTAAAACTGGTACTGTAGTGACCCGAATAACGAAGAAGCGTTAAAGACGCCACTGTATACTTTGCGACAAAATCAGACGGAACCTTCTTTGATGAACTACAAGACTGATAGCGATTTTAGAAATCTTAAGTAAAGCATGGATAAAAATAGAAAATTTTTGGACAATTATGTAATGTAGTGGTTTCACGGGGAAATATATACATTTACGAAATAAGCTGTGAAAAGTGTAAACGTTTGAATCGCAAAACGTATCCTTATTCACCGAAGAATAATTAACACAACACTGTAAATTCCAGTGAGTTGATTTTAACTCAGAATGAGGTGAATCAGTCAGTCTGAGTTAGGACTATCAGAACTCAGAATTGTGAGTTGATTCTGCTCAATCTGAATTAATTGATCAAGTCGCTTGGAATCAAATCAACTGAGAGCGATAATCAACTCAACTCAGAGTGAGTTAATGCTTATTGTTATTAACTCAGAAATAAATAACTCGTTAGCTGAGTTGATAAATCAACTCATTGGCTTTTACAGTGAAGGAAGATCAAGAATTGCCAGCGACAAAATTTCAAACTCCAACTTGTGAACGCTGCTGATAAAACGCGTCAATTGCTTGCAGCAGCCCGAGAATTAACACAGCATTTTTGCCTAAAATCAGCAGGAGTTGAACTCTCCCCGTTGAAGTTAAGCTTTTGACCAGAAGAATAAATGAAACCAAAAAAACACAATACAAAATACTGGCTTGCAAGGAGAATAAATTTTGCTCAACACTCAGCAAGGGGTAATAGAGCAAATTCAAAAAGCGAACACGAAATAATGGCTGACTAAACTTTTATTGCAATTGAATTCTATATAAACACCGAAGGTTGGTTCAGCACGTCAAAGAAAACACAAAACTATTTTTAACCAATCATTTGACAGCTGCTGTCCACAGTTGCTACAACCTTTTGTTCAAAATTTAACAAAAATTAATATTTAAGTAAAATATTGATTTGCATTTTTTCAGATTTTCACAGAGGAAGCATATTTAAAGGTTCAGGGTGATTGAGGAACAGCAATCGGTCAAAAATATATTGGATTCATGTTTATGATGCGCAGTTTACATTATAAAATTCGGCCGAGCCATAAAATGTGTCATACTCATAACCCAGGGCTTACATCCACTCGTCTAAACTTACCTTAACAAAAATTTTCCACTGACCCTATCTGAAATAGTCTCATACTAAGCAGAAAATGTAGCTTAAATACATTAAAACCAGAAAAACAGTTCTAATTTAAGGCAAGTGTTTGTTGAAAGTTAATTTGAATACAAGAATTCTGTGCTTGAATTATTTGAGACACAAATATCTGGGTTCGTAAGACTATACATGTCTCAGTTTGTAAGACTATAAATGTCTGAAATTTAACACTTTTTAGTCTTGATACTTCAATCACTTATTTTCCTAAATTTTCAAGACTTAAATGTGTTGCATTTCGGACATAATAGGTTTATAAAACCCATATTTGTGTCTCAAATATTCACGACAGATTTCTTCTATTCAAATTTGTTTTCAAGAAATAGTTGCCTTATACTTAAGAGTAGAGTTTCTAATTTTAACGTTTACACACCACATTTTTTTGTTTAATTACAATTTAAGGCTGTATTAACTTGAATTGTTTAAAGTTGAAATATGACGGGATTTTGCTAAACTCTCGTTTTTCAACTCAAACTCGTCAAATGTGAATATATCATTTTCTAAGCGCTATATATCTTAAAAATCATCAAAACATTCTGAACAATTTTAGAATTTCAAGTATACAATTCAAAACATATACCAGGAATGTGTACTAGGACACAATCTTTACTGTCAGACATTTTGCTAAAATATAAGACAATTTGTTCAAAGAGTTAATGCGAACAAGTGTATTTTATCTTATTGTTTAAAAACAAAAATTTATTGTGACTTTTATTTATCTTATTTGAATAAATGAAAAATTGGCCCATGTATCGAACAGGGCGGATTTTTCGGTGGTGTATAGAGTAGTTATTTAGACTTTTTTTTGCTTGCTTGTACCCGTTAGGACACATTTTTAACTGTCAGCTTTTTGTTAAATATGTTTTAATGCATTCTTTTAAATCAATTTTGTTTAAAGATGTTAATGTCGAACAAGTGTATTTTATCTGATATTGTTTAAAAACAAAAATGTTATTGTGACTTTGAGGTTATTAATCTTATTTGGAATGAAATTTTTTATAAATATATATTAATTTTAGATTTTAAAGTGTTTGGTTTTTTTTTTTTTTTTATTTAATTTATTTTTTTTTTTGTTTTTTTTTTTATTGGTTTTTTTTTTGTTTTGTTTTTTTTTTTTTTTGTTTTTTTTATTGAATGTAAGTAGGGGGAGTTTTGTGTGTGATGATAAGTAAGTTAGTTTAGAGTATTTTTTTTTGGTTAGTTGGTTAGTTAGGTTGTTATTTTAGTTAGGTAGGTTAGGTTAGTTTATTATTTTAAAGTAATTGGGAATTTTTTTTTTTTTTTTTAATTTTTTTTTTTTTGTTTTTTTTTTTTTTTTTTGTTTTTGTTTTTTAATAGCTATTTTTTTATTTTAGTTTTGGTATGGAGTTTGTTTTGTTGTTGGTTTTGTGTTGTTTTTTTTTTTTCTTTTTTATTATTTTGTTTTTTTTTATTTTTTTCTGTTTTTTTTTGTTTTGGTTTTTGTTATTTTTTTCGTGAGTTTTTAATTTTAGTTAAGAGAGTTTCGCAAGGGAAAGTAGTATAAGATTTCTACTAAGCCTAAGCTGAGCTAGCGTAAATAGCTAGCTGTAAGCTAGCAAAAATATTAAGTTAAGTTATTTTAAGTCGGAAACATTCGCTGTTTACATGCATTTTCATTACTTCAAATAAATTATAATAAAGTCACAATAATTTTTTGTTTTTAACAATAAATAAATACATTGTTCGCATTAATCTTTGAACAAATGTCTTATATTTTAGCAAAATTCTGAAGTTAACGATTGTGTCTAGTACACATTCCCGACGTATATGTTTTGAATTGTATCTTGAAATTCTAAAATTGTTCAGAATGTTTTGATGATTTTTAAGATATATAGCGCTTAGAAAAGATATATTCACATTTGACGAGTTTAGTTGAAAAACGAGTTTAGCAACATTCATAAACATTCAAGTTAATACGCCTTAAATTGTAATTAAACAAAAAAATGTGGTGTGTAAACGTTAAAATAGAAATCACTCTTAATATAGGCAATATTTTTGAAAACAAATTTGAATAGAAGAAATTGTGTGAATATTTGAGACACAAATATGGTTTTATAAACCTATTATGTCGAAATGCAACACATTTAAGTCTTAAAATTTAAAAATAAGTGATTGAAGTATCAAGACTAAAAAGTGTAAATTTCGAATATAGTCTTACAAATGAACATGTATAGTTTAGAACCCAGATATTTGTGTCTCAAAATTCAGACAATTCTTTATTCAAATAACTTCACAAACACTTCCTAAATAGAACTGTTTTTCTGGTTTAATGTATTTAAGCTATTTCCTTATATAGACTATTTCAGATAGGTAGTGGAAAATTTTTGTTAAGGTAAGTTTAGGCGAGTGGATGTAAGCCCTGGGTTATGAGTATGACACATTTTATGCTCGCTGAATTTTATAATGTAAACTGCGCATCATAAACATGAATCCATATTTTTCGTTGCTGTTCCATCACCGAACCTTCAATCTTCCTCTGTGAAAATCTAAAAAATGCAAATCAATTTTACTTAAATATATTTTTGTTAAATTTTAACAAAAGGTTGTAGCAACTTACAGCCTTCAAAATTGTTAAAGTTTTGTGTTTTCTCGTTGACACCTTCGGTGTATATAACGATAAAGTTTAGTATTTTCGCTTTTGAATTTGCTACCCTTGGAGGAGCAAAATATTCCCTGCAGCAGTATTTTGTATTGTGTTTTTTTGGTTTATTTATTCTTCTGGTCAAAAGCTTTGGGGAGTTCAACTCCTGCTGATTTTAGGCAAAAAGCTTGTTAATTCTCGGGCTGCTGCAGCAAGCTTATATTGATAATTGTGATTTGATCTTCCTTATAAAAGCCATAGATTTATCAATCCTCGAGAGTTAATAACAATAGATTAATCACTGATGAGTTGATTATCGCTTAGTTGATTTGATTCAGGCGACTTGATCAATTAATATTGAGCAGAATAACTCCATTCTGGCTATGTCTAATAACTGACTGATTACTTGAGTTAAAATCAACTCACTGGAATTTACAGTGTTGTGTTAATTATTCTTCGGTGAATAAATACGTTTTGCGATTAAAGTTCTTTATTTCTAAATATTTTCCCTAACTAATTAATAATTCCAAAAATTTTATTTTTATCATTTACTATTTTAATCGTATCGCTTGTATTAAAAGAGTTCCTCATTCGCAAAGAAGTGGCGTCTTTAACGCTTCTTGTTATGGGTACTACTATTTTACAGCGATTATTCCCCATACATCAAACAACATAAAATTATAAATCTTCAATAATATATACCACAACGTATAACCGCCCCAATGTATCCTGGACCCACTCCTCCTCATAAAGCGAACTAAATAACTGACATTATCAAATACTAGAACTCACTCTGGTAATGTTTTTAGGTTCTTTTAAACCTCTATTTACTTTAATGTAAACTCGCAAAAGTATTGTAAGTTCTCATCCCATGTATTCGTTGTTAAACGAATGGTTTTGCTGCCTTAAATCACCCCAATCGAACTATAAAATTCCTGCGCTCGTTTGCTGTTTAAGAAAAAGAATCAACTAAAGAACAAGAATTTAAAACCCTAACATCTATAGTTAGGCTCAATATAAAGGTAGGGAATAAGAGGAATTATTTACTTTTGAAATTTCTGACGAAATAGAAAATGACTAATTTTGCAATGATTTTAGACGTCAAAATAATTTTATCGCTCGCTACACTTGCTTGCAATTTTTTTTCTCTGCATTCAATAATAATATCCTCTAAATGAACCTCGCCCTTTTTGACATGCATGGTTTGTGTTAGCTATTGTTTTTTTAGCTCTAAGAGATATTAATCAAGTGATCAGTTGTCTTTTCTCATTTTACGGTGTTGTGTTGTTTATTGCTATAGATGGGTAAATTTCATTCGAATATAAAATGCAATTTTTCGAATTTTAGTTGCCGTTTATACGCAACAAACAACAATTTAAATTATTTAATCACCCCCGGGATTTATTTGAAATTTGATCTGACTGTTCTAATTATTATCATTAAAGCAGAGCGGAGGTTTTTTTGGGACTATAATAGAGTAATATGCTTTATCAATTTTTGATTGCTTAGGCTTAGAAATATGTATACTTGCGCTATTGTTTAAGCTTAGTTAGCTTAGCTAAGGAAGATAATACTTTCCTTTGTTTACATGCCACTCTTTTTTAATAGTTTCATTCAGGATTTTAGGACTTAATTTTGTTTAAAGCTGAAGTTTCTCCGGATAAATTGAATCTCGCAACAAAACGAAATGTTTTTCTTTCGAAAGTGAAAGCGATTTAGCATGTCAGTGTTTTTGAAAAGTACGGATTGTAGAAAAGGTTATAAATAGTTTGTAAAAAAAACTCAAAATAGAAGTAGGCTTAAAGCTCAAAACAAGGACAAAGGAAACAAAAAACGTTAAACAGTTATCAAATTCCCCAAACGTCAAAATTGTTTTAAATTTAATTTGAATAAAGTCTTATAAACTTTATAATTATGATGTATATAATTTTTCAATTTTTTGTGCTTTAAAATGTACTTCTGTGAGTTTAAAATAAAACTAAGAAACCAAAGATGGTATTCTACGATTTAACGTTATTTGACTAACTTGTATACCACTCAAAATGGTAAGAATGGAGTCAAAAAGCTGTATTAAATTTCACCACACTTTACATATTTGCTAAATACCAAATAAACATATTCAACTTCAACAATATCATGAGTACACCAGGTAACTTTTGAGGGGGTAGTGTCATGGACACTGAAGAGCAAAAGCTTCATTTACAACTGAAGCAAAACCTTCAGTTGAGCTGAAGGTTTTTGGCTTCAGTGTCCTAGACAAGCTTTTTTGGTTTCGGTTTCCATCACTTACCCCTCAGAAGTTACCGGTGTACTCAGATATTGTCGAAGTTGAATAATGTTTAATTCGTAATTTTAGCAATTTTAAGTGTGGTGAAATTAATACAGCTTTTTGACTCCATTCTTAACTATTTTGAGTGTGGATTGATAAAACAGACGACTGATAATTTAGTCAAATAACGTTTTAATAATGCGCTAATAAATACCATCTTTGGTTTCTGTTAGTTTTATAATCTAAAACTCAAAACAGAAGTGGTACGATTTTTTAAAGCACAAAACAATTGAATAATTATGAGAATACATCATCAAAGTTGCATAAATTTTATAAGAACTATTTATTCAAATTAAATTTAAAACCTAATTTTTGACGTTTTTGGGGGTCTGAGAATTTTTCGATAAGCTTAAGTTTATACGTTTTTTTGTCATTCGCCGCATTTGTTACTCTTCGTTTTGAGCTTTAAGACTGCCTACTTCTATTTTGGAGTTTTTATTTTACAAACGCTTATTTAGGTAACCATTTTCTGACAATCTGGTTTCACTTTTCAAAAACACTGACATGCTAAATCGGCTTTCACTATGATTTCGAAAGAAAAACATTTTGTTTTGTTGCGAGATTCAATATTTATCCGGATGAAACTTCAGCTCCTAAACAAAAGTTAAGTCCTAAAAATTTTCTCGGAAATTGAAACTATATAAAAAAGAGTGGCCAATGTTAAAACAACAGAGGTGGAACAGTATTTATCATATTCCTTAGCTTAAGCCTTAGCCTAAAGCTTAAACAATAGCGCAAGTATGAGCATATTTTCTTAGCCTAAGCCAATGTGCAAAAAAAAATTGTATAAAGCATAAAGCTTAAACTCTATTATAGTCCCACAAAAAACTCTCCGCTTCTGATCTTTACATGGACTAATACAGTTAGAACCCAGTCAGATCAAATTTCAAAATTGAAATCCCGGTTCCGGGTTCGGTTTGACAAAAAAATTAAATTACAGCCCCAGTTTCAGATCCGACTAATTGTTGTTTGTTGCGTATAGAACGCTGCAATAAAATACCTAAAAATTGCGCAACAAAATTTGCATTTTATACCGTTTCGCAGTCTAAAGTTTACCCGATCCTATAGCAATAAACAACACAGACACCAGTAAGAATGCGAGAAAAGACAACTGTATCACTTGCATTAATATTCTCTTGAGAGCTAAAAAACGACAATTGAGCTAACGTAAAAAAACCTAAACCATGCATGTTCCAAAAAGGGCGTAGGCTCAGATTTCATTTCAAGAGGATATTATTAATTGCAAGTATTGCAAGAGAAAAAAATTGCAAAGCAAGTGTAGCGAGCGATAAAATTATTTTTGACGTCTAAAATCCATTGCAAAATTAGTCATTTTCTATTTCGTCCAGAAATTTCAAAAGTAAATACATTCCTCTTATTCCCTACCTTCTATACTGTGAGCCGTCTAACTACTAGCATGGTTTCTATGATGGCGGTGTGGGCGAATTTTGTTCAAAATATCTGTATCCTTGTGTCGACTTTAGTTCGAATTAGTCTTTCATTTTGCTCTAAAACCCAGCAAAACGGAGCGCTAAGTATAATTTGAATTTTTCAATTGAGTTTGCGATTTTGGGTATAGGTATATTGAATTTTAAGGCAGCAAAACCAAATTCGTTTTAACCAAACGATATATACTTATTGCGTCGGATTGAGTTAAACTTGACCGAAAGATAACTATTTTTTTGCGAGTTTTACATTTGAAACCGCTCTAAAGCTACGCAATGTTGTCGGCTTTAAAAGCAACCTAAAAACATTACCAGAGTGAGGTTCCTAGTATTTGATAAAAATGTCAGTTAATTTTAGTTCGCTTTATCCGTTGTACCAGCGTTGAACAGGTTCGTAAAGACCGCATGGCTTGTAAAACCAAGGAATTACATGTGGGGTTTTGGGACCACAAAAACCACAAATAGCCCAAAATCCGGCTGTATCGGACTGGATGTTTACTGCACGTTTTGTGAGGTATATTTTAACTAAAAAACATTTTATTTGAAGATTAATACTGCTAGCATTAATATTATTTATGTTTGTTTGATAAAAAACAGATATTGGTTAAAATGTACGCATGGGTTGGTTAAATATCAATCGCATGTAAAACTGGTACTGTAGTGACCCGAATAACGAAGAAGCGTTAAAGACGCCACTGTATACTTTGCGACAAAATCAGACGGAACCTTCTTTAATGAACTACAAGACTGATAGCGATTTTAGAAATCTTAAGTAAAGCATGGATAAAAATAGAAAATTTTTGGACAATTATGTAATGTAGTGGTTTCACGGGGAAATATATACATTTACGAAATAAGCTGTGAAAAGTGTAAACGTTTGAACCGCAAAACGTATCCTTATTCACCGAAGAATAATTAACACAACACTGTAAATTCCAGTGAGTTGATTTTAACTCAGAATGAGTTGAATCAGTCAGTCTGAGTTAGGACTATCAGAACTCAGAATTGTGAGTTGATTCTGCTCAATCTGAATTAATTGATCAAGTCGCCCGGAATCAAATCAACTGAGAGCGATAATCAACTCAACTCAGAGTGAGTTAATGCTTATTGTTATTAACTCAGAAATAAATAACTCGTTAGCTGAGTTGATAAATCAACTCATTGGCTTTTACAGTGAAGGAAGATCAAGAATTGCCAGCGACAAAATTTCAAACTCCAACTTGTGAACGCTGCTGATAAAACGCGTCAATTGCTTGCAGCAGCCCGAGAATTAACACAGCATTTTTGCCTAAAATCAGCAGGAGTTGAACTCTCCCCGTTGAAGTTAAGCTTTTGACCAGAAGAATAAATGAAACCAAAAAAACACAATACAAAATACTGGCTTGCAAGGAGAATAAATTTTGCTCAACACTCAGCAAGGGGTAATAGAGCAAATTCAAAAAGCGAACACGAAATAATGGCTGACTAAACTTTTATTGCAATTGAATTCTATATAAACACCGAAGGTTGGTTCAGCACGTCAAAGAAAACACAAAACTATTTTTAACCAATCATTTGACAGCTGCTGTCCACAGTTGCTACAACCTTTTGTTCAAAATTTAACAAAAATTAATATTTAAGTAAAATATTGATTTGCATTTTTTCAGATTTTCACAGAGGAAGCATATTTGAAGGTTCCGGGTGATTGAGGAACAGCAATCGGTCAAAAATATATTGGATTCATGTTTATGATGCGCAGTTTACATTATAAAATTCAGCCGAGCCATAAAATGTGTCATACTCATAACCCAGGCGCTTACATCCACTCGCCTAAACTTACCTTAACAAAAATTTTCCACTGACCCTATCTGAAATAGTCTCATAGTAAGCGGAAAATGTAGCTTAAATACATTAGAACCAGAAAAACAGTTCTAATTTAAGGCAAGTGTTTGTTGAAAGTTAATTTGAATACAAGAATTCTGTGCTTGAATTATTTGAGACACAAATATCTGGGTTCGTAAGACTATACATGTCTCAGTTTGTAAGACTATAAATGTCTGAAATTTAACACTTTTTAGTCTTGATACTTCAATGCACTTATTTTCCTAAATTTTCAAGACTTAAATGTGTTGCATTTCGGACATAATAGGTTTATAAAACCCATATTTGTGTCTCAAATATTCACGCACAGATTTCTTCTATTCAAATTTGTTTTCAAGAAATAGTTGCCTTATACTTAAGAGTAGAGTTTCTAATTTTAACGTTTACACACCACATTTTTTTGTTTAATTACAATTTAAGGCTGTATTAACTTGAATTGTTTAAAGTTGAAATATGACGGGATTTTGCTAAACTCTCGTTTTTCAACTCAAACTCGTCAAATGTGAATATATCATTTTCTAAGCGCTATATATCTTAAAAATCATCAAAACATTCTGAACAATTTTAGAATTTCAAGTATACAATTCAAAACATATACGTCGGGAATGTGTACTAGGACACAATCGTTTAAACTGTCAGACATTTTGCTAAAATATAAGACAATTTGTTCAAAGAGTTAATGCGAACAAGTGTATTTTATCTTATTGTTTAAAAACAAAAAAGTTATTGTGACTTTCATTATAATCTTATTTGAAGTAAATGAAAAATTGGCCCATGTATCGAACAGGGCCGGAATGTTTCCGGCGGGACTGTAATAGAGTAAGCTTAAGCTTTAGACTATTTTTTTGCTTAGGCTTAGGCGTAGCTTGAGGCTCATTTTTACGCCTAGGCTCAGGCTTAGGCTTAGGCTTGGCTTAGGAATATGCTTATACTACTGTTCCGGCCCTGTTCTGTACATTGGCCGAAAAATTTATGTACTTTATTTAAAGAAGTCAAAATAGCGATACCCGAATCTTATTACCACCTCCTTATTATTTGAATCGCATCAACCCTTTCAATCAAAAACTCAACTCTATTGTCTGTTTTAAATCTTAAATCAACTTAAATCAAAGGTCGACTGAAGTCATTTTCTCTGAAACCCAGTCATATCAGTTAAAAACCTCATGGACTACCCTGGATGTTACGCAGTTTCGCAACAAGTTAATTTCTAACGAACCTACCTAGTTTATGCCAGGGGATCAATGGTATTGCGTGCACAATCAGGGATTGTCTAAGAGATAAGAAAACAACTGTTACGGGTTAATCTGCAAAGGTCAAAAATTTCTATCTCTCGCTGCCCTCAATCGCAAAAACTTTCACACGAGGTTATTAATGTCTTTGCCGAAATGAAATTTTGGTTACGGAACTGGTTCGATTAATCCAGCGTTGGGTACCGGAAAAGAACCGACGAACAAGATTTCTTTTTTTCGGGTTTTGTCTGTTTCTTTTTTGAGGAAGTAGAAATACGGAGGAAAACCGGAACAAAACTTTTCTATAAAATATATATTAATTTTAGCAAATAACTTGCGTAACAGCGACCAAACGTAGCGGAAAGCATTAAGAAATTGGATGTTTTATCACACCTGCCGTCCGGACCGCGTTTTTTTGCTTAAAGTGTCAGGGGCGCAGATTTGCTACATTTTGCAACACCTGTTTGTTTGGTATGTTATGAAAAGTTGATATATATAAATATATATACATATATGTATGTGTGTACTTTCGTAAAAAATAGTCATGAGATTCTCTTGCATCATTTTGGCACCGCTATGCTAGGCATATTTCTTAGCCTAAACTTAGAAGAACCCTTAGCCTAAAACTGTGTCTGATGGTAAAACAAATCATACTCGAAAAAAGCTTAAACCAACATTATTGCAGTCCATCAAAAAACTGGGTCCATGTAAAGATCAGGGGCGGAACGTTTTTGTGTGTGACTGCAATAGAATAAGCTTAAGCTTTAGAGTAGTTTTTTTGCTTGGCTTAAGCTTATAGGCTTAGGCTTAGGAATATGTTCATTCTTACGCTTAGGCTTAGGCTTAGGCTTAGAAATAAACTTATAATACTGTTCCGCCCCTGTTCTTTACATTGGCCAAAAACTGGATGCTCCTTAACGAGTAACATTCGCGGACAAAAATTTCATAACAGCGCTGAGTCAAAAAAACTATCTTTTCAAAAATAAAAAGCCATGTAATATATACACGCAAGCGGTATAATACGATGAAACAATTAAACCTTAAAGCGGACTAAAAACATTAATATCTAAAATAAGCAAACGACATTTTACTCACAGCAACGCTCAATACAGGCGAGTTATTTTTTTGGATGTAATGTGATATATCCCAAAACATTCTGCAAACGAGAATGAAAGCCTTACGTTCCATGTATACACTCAGTGTACGCTGTTGGTAGATCCTGCAATTTCTGACCATGTGGAGCTAAGAGATTTTTCTTGTAATTGTGAACAAAACCTAAGCTAGCAAAGCGAGCGAGAAGCGGAACGCAATTTTATTGCTATAATTTGATACAAATTTTAAGCGTCATTCCGGCTGAAACACATGGACAGTGTATGGCCCCAGTTGGATTGTTGGATTGTTGACGGAATTCCTACTGTGTTGTCTTTTTAAACCGTGTATCATTGTACAACCGTAAAATATATTGACGTAAAGTTTATTTGGTTGAGAACATTAAAATAGTTCGATATCGGAGCCTAAAATGTTGCATCTAAATTGTAATTATAGAACAGAAACAGCTGATAAAGGTTTGGGATCGTATTGCTGAAAGCGTACACTGTAATATCCAATAAGTTGATCAATAAATTATTCAGCTGGCGAGCGTGTTATTTTTGAATTAATATCAGTAAACATTAATTCACTCTGAGATGACTCGATTCTCACTCTGAGTTGAGTTGACTGTGGGTGAGTTGATTAATTAGCTCAAAATGAATTGAATCAACTTAAAATTCTGAGTTCTGTTAGTTCTAACTCAGACTGAGTGATTCAACTCATTCTGAGTGAAAATCAACTCACAGAAATTTACAGTGTATAACGCAACTACACATGGATGAGGCGGTTCATTCTAATTAAAATAGCCTGCTCACTAAGCCTAAGCTAAAGCCAGACATAGCTTACACATATTGACTAAGGATACGCCTATGCCTAAGCCAAATTCTGAGCCTAAGCCTCAAGTTCCCAAGGCCCCGAGTCTTCTCGTCTCTCACTGTGCAGGCCGCTATAATAAACATGACCTGAATTGGTCTATGAGATGATACTCTTACAGAGACGCAAGGTCGAGGATAGAAAGCACAAGTTTAACTTTTAAACTCATAACCAGAACACTTTTATAGCTTGCATAATGCCACAATTTGTAATATTACCCAAGATTAGCCCGTTTTGAAATGGGCGTGGTCCATAAACGCCAACGCGTGCTGGGTGCATTCTTTTTTACATTGACAATTCTCTATGGCATACTCTTGTTTAACAGTATCATTCGCTTTTGGTAATAGCCACGCAACTTCAATGGTACAGAAAGTAAACAGAGTGGCTTGTGAAATATTTAGGCGTTCCAATGCCAGATATTTCAATGAACCATAACTAATTGTCACAAATTTTTTGGATATACGCCGGAAGAAGGACAGTGGTCCTATTCCCACCCCATCATGTTGCTACTATGTTAAGTAGTGTGCTTTACCCGATACCGCTCCAGCTTTTGGGAGAAATGGCACACTACCACGTAGCTAACAATTAGTACCGTTGTTGCATAAACCATATCCAGTTGTAAAATTTTGAGTAAAATCTGTAATCCACTTTTGGTATTAAATTTTAAACAGCTTTTAAAAACCAACGAGAATTTGCCAATCTTAATTAGCAGTAAATTAGAATACTGGTTAAAATTCTATGCTAAACTTCAAAGGCCCATGTAAACATCCTGGGGCGGACCGTTTTTCTGTGGGACAAGAAAAAAAAAAACCCTCTCTCTTCACACAAATTTTTTTCTTTCTTTTCTCCTAAGCCAAAGCCTTTGCTTTTGTATTTTCTCTCTCCTACCCACGCTAAGGCTTAGGCTTGGGCTTAGGCTTAGGAATATGCTTCCGCCCCTGTTCTTTACATTGGCCACATCATTTTACACAGCACTACAATTATAACTGGTTTAAAACTTCAAAACCAAGCAAACGTTGCTGGTCAACGCGTTTAAATCAGTACTAGTCTGAATTGTTTTTATTTGAGCCAGAGGAGCATGCAAGAGTGGTCCGCTCTATTGTTGTGAAACAAACAAGAAACGCAGACTTCAAACTGGATCTAAAAAACGTTTTTGGTCCGTAGATGTAAAAACAATTTTTTTGCTCGCTTCGCTCGGTCGTCAAAAAATATTAAATATTTACGGCTGTTCCTTCCAGTGCCTGTATTCTAAAGCGTGTGTAGCACTTATTATGCGGCGTTCCCATTACAAAATTTGGCCAAGCCACAAAATGTGTCCTAGCCCAGGGTTAACAAGTGGTCGTTGAGCCTACAACAACGAAAATATTCCGTTGACCCTATCACAACGAGTTGTTTGTGCCACTCGTTAAGGTAGGGTCGACACTTTTTTTATAACTCCTGCCACGCGTGGAGCCTACCTCAACGCAAAAAATTTCTGTTGACCCTACCTCAACGAGTGTTACAAATTGTTGAGTAACTTTTAACCCAGTGCACGAAAACGTTCGAAATTCTGCACAATTATCGCTTTTTTTTACTCTACTTCTGTGCTAATTTTGACCTTCAAAATTGTAATAGTTTGTAGGTTTGAGAACCTATCGCTAACTGGTGATAAGTGCTACAGCGTCAACTGTTAATAAACACAGGATCCGTGCTTAAATTTGACTGCGCTCTATACTTTTGCTTAACTGAACATATAATGTTCATTTCGTTTACGTTTCTGAACTGTTTCCGTTCCGCTCGTGTTGTTTTTCTGAAGACATACACGACTTGAAGTTGTCATCGTTTTGTGAGAAACTTTATAGAACAAATTTACGCTTTCGCATTCAAAACTATATTCATTACCGCTGGGGAAAATTCAAGGGGTCCACCCAGGCCATACCCCATACATCGATCAAACCAAAATTTTTCACCGATATTAACTAATGATACTTCCTCCCTCGCTACGTTCGCAACGGTATTTTTCACAGTTTATATATCACGCGGCTACGGCGTCGTCAAAACGTTCTGGATCCGCCAGCCACTGTAATATCGTCTGCGTCGTTTATTTCAACGCCCGTAGCCGCTGTCTAGAACGTTGCGTTGAAGCAAACCGAATTGTTTGAGTTTTGACTTAAAGTTTTCTACAACTCTCGCTTTCTCTCTCACACACAGCTTTGATTTGTTTGTATTCGGTTAATAAAAAAATTACTCTGATCTGTTCAAGACACTGATTTGTCTGCATTTTTTTCGCCGTTTTCACTGATTATTTTATCGTTAATACTTTGCGTAATCGCTGATTTCTGAATTAATTTCACTTGTTTGGCCGCTTGCGGTCGGTTTTGAAATGATCCTGTTCGTTGCCGGACAGTTTTAGTCTTTTTGCTGTGTTTGCGTAATTCTTAATTTTCTGTAATGTTTTATAAAACTCAGTAGGCTGTATTTCGATTCCATGGTTTGAATTGTTGTTGCTTGTCGTTGTTTGTTTGTTTGTTTGTTGTTGTTGTTGTTGTTGTTGTTAGTGTTGTTGTTATTATTTTTTTTGTTGTTGTTCTTGTTGCTGCTGCTGTTGTTGTTGTTCTTGTTGCTGCTGCTGTTGTTCTTGTTGTTGTTGTGTTTGTTGTGTTTGTTGTTGATGGTGTTGCTGTTGTTGTTGCTGTTGTTGAACCATAACACTGATTTAGGTTGGTACCTAGCGTGTCTACCACTAGTGTACACATGCTTGCGACAACACATGACCCTGGAAAACCAGATTAGGCTTAAACTTAGGATTAGTCTGAGGCTTGTGCTTAGGATTAAGCTAAGGTTTAGGTGTGCGATTAACTTTATAGCTATAGCGCCTTGGATAAACAACAAGCTTATAAATTTTAAACATGTTGTTGATTTCGTTTTAGTCTCATTTTCATACTGTTGTATTTTTGTTCTATTATTGAGTATTTTACTCACGGCTGCGAACTACATGACGTGACGCGAAGAGGCGATAAACCACTCTACATACGTTTACGTCCTTGCTCACGGAAAAATTTTAACCCCTTCTCACATTGAGTTGCCTATAGGCAACTCACCGCAGTGTATATACGTTAAATAGTATATATCGCACCGTGTTTAACAATTGCAACACGTATACATCGTACTTAAGCACCACAAGACGTGAGAGCCCCCTCGGGCTCGAGCGTCAAGCTCCTATAGCTAAGTGGTGATGGTATACGCCTCCCAATCCTAGCATAAATGTAGGTCTCAGGGGAAATAGAAAATATTCGTGTGAGAAAGGGTTAGAAGAATTCTATGTTAATAAATGTTTACTAGCCTTCAAACAGTGCTGGGTTAGTATTGTTGTGGATTGCGGCACATCCGAGGAATAATGAAAATGGGTTAAAAATATCAAAACAGTTTTACTTTATCACCCATTAATAAAGTTTTAGCCAATGAGAACTGACTAAATTATTAAATATTCCTTAGGCACGGACGGCGTCGGACGGTGATGGACGGCGCCGGTCGACATCGAAAGCATCGCCCCACCTTAACTACTAATCCGGCACCGCCTCCTAGAAATTTTCTTACTCGTGTTCTAGCAATTCTTCATCGGGGGTTGTGTTTTCAGACATGAACTTCTTCGTTTCCGGGCGCGTAGTCAAGCGGGGGGAGGGGCTGTGGGACTCAGCCCTCCTGGAAATTTTTTGCTCGCCTGGAAAATGTTTAACCTTGCTTATAACTAAAAAACCTTTATATGCCATTCCTGAAAATTGCTTAGCCGTCCTAGCAAGTTGAGCTGACTACACGCCTGTATGTTGCGCCCTTGCTCTTTTTCGAAAATTCATCGTGTAAGCTCACTTAAGATATTTCAATTCGCTTTTTCATATTTCCGTTTCCGAAACAATATGCTTACAACTACAATCAGTGTGTTCTGTAAACTGTCATATAACGCAATTTCCTTGATTTTTCAATTGCACACGAATGCATATTTTGTTTATATTTTAATGAAATATATATAATCACAGAAGTATTTTGTAAACAATTTCGTCAACAGCAAAAACAACAACAACAACAACAACAACGTCCACCGAAAAAGCAATTCCTTTAATCCGTTTAAGTGGATTCGGATCACGCTTTTCATTCATTTTTTCTTCGTTTTATTTCACTTTGAAATTGTTTTATAAGACCTATATCATCACGGTGAATAAAAACTTTCGTAGTTTGAAAACAGACTATTGCAAACTAACGTGAAGACACACGTTCTTCGTGCTCAGCCCTGGTTCAGTATTGAATATGCCGGAAAATTTTTGTCAGTCAAAGTAGGAACCGGGACTTCAGACCCTTTTTACAAAGCAGCTGGAAAAGCAGACCTACCGAGCGACGATAGAACTAGCAGCCTTGGGATTCCGAGACAAACGCTCTATTACTGCGCCACGCGACCCGCCTGATTTCGAGGCAAACGCTCTACCACTGCGCCACGCGATCCGCATCTCCTTCGTCAATTATGTATATGGACCGTATGTTGGCAACAAGCTTACTATATAGTAGAATGCACTCGCTTCACATGCTTATATTTTATGGCAAACTAGTCAAAGTGTTTGCAATATTTGAAAACATTAACATTTAATAGTAATCCAATTTTTTCACCAGAAATTTTAGTTTCTAATTTTACAAATTGCCTGCTGCATGCACTTAATCGCCGAAAACATTGTTTGATTTTTTGGGAGTGTCGTAAGTTTTGTGGAACCAATCTGAGCATACAGTTACGACAAAGTCCCCTAAGGAAGTTACTTGGGGCTAATCTGAGCATTGAAAATGTATCAATATATTTGTAGGGGTTAGACACAAAGCTTGAATTTTTTGTTTTAGGTGCGAAGGTCGAAAATAAATTTTTGGTCCAAAAATTTGAGGAACTGCTTACACAAGGAGCCACCAGCTCTGCGGCTCATGTCCAGCAAGGCCAAAAATTTGCAAATTGCGTGTTGTAATGCACAAATACAGCAAATTCAGACCGCATACCAGGATCAGAAATTGTGCTCAAAATCACGAAAAATCAAATATAAAAGTATTTCTCACTTTTTAAATTTTAACCAGCTGTATAGTTTATGATCGGTTTATATATCTTATACAGGTTTAACTTGTAATTGATTGAAAATTAATAAGATGCTCCTGCATTGAGTATAAAACAATTCGTCACCGCCCGACCACTTGTCCCCTAACAGTGTCCTAAAGCGTACGAATACATCTAAGCATAATCCCAAGCGTAACCCTAACACTATTAAGCCTAAGCCTAAGCATAATGATGGGCTTCGAAATTACGAGCGAATGAAATTTCGACTTACAAATTGTCGGGCGAAGAGTTGTCGGTCAACGAATTATCGTGATGCCTCCTATATTACATAGGGATCTGATAAGATAGGCGTGCGAGCTTCCTGAAAACTTGTCTTTCTATCCGCTACTGTACTTAAGCTTTTACTGTAAGATCGACGAATTATGCAATCGCATGCTGCAATCAGCTGATCAGCATCGATAATGATTGTAATGTTTAGCGTTTTAGAACACGCAGGTATATGCGCATACGTATACGCAACTGTGGAAACTTCAATTTCTGTACGATCAGTTACATAAAGTGCTACTACTAAAATTATAGACATCATTTCATTTACTTAATATCGCAGACCGCCTACGCTCTATCACCGGAATCACTAGTCTACCACTGCATTCTTAGCTCAGCTCTAGCCACTAGTGGCGTAGTGAAGGATTTGATTTGAAGAGGGCCGGGTACAAGAAAAAGACCGAAATAAAGTGGATGTTGCGAAAAATTTGACCAATCGTTATCGATGGATCAACGAGGCAGTGTGTTTACCTAATGGAAATTCAGCTTCGGTGGCTGTCGCTCACGGACCCCATTGCGTATGAGTCTGCTAGCAATCGAGATGCGTAATTTTCACATTTCGAGCAAGCAGAAGAAGCTCTTATTTAATGCAAACTCTTTTCTGATCAACTGATGATGAAAGCAAATTTTTGAAAACGACCGAAGTCATTTAATTTTATTTGTTTCTTTCTTTTCTTTCTTTCTTAATTTCGCAAATTTTCAAGGATTCACAAATAATTTTTCCATTAGAATCCACGCAAGAAAAGTAGAAAGCTCTGAATTTATGTTTCAGAAATGGACCCCGGCAGAATATGGATGTTTTCGGTTATCCCAGTTCAGCCAGCGTTCGCCCAAAATATTATTTGATTTGGAAACTTTTTGCACGTTTGAGCTTCTCACGGCCTCTCCTGATTATTTCATACTAAAATTTTTATTTTTGAAAAATTTGATTTTTAAGGTCCCAACGTTTCCCCTTGGGATCCAAACAAATTTATTGCCACAAAAATACACAATTTACGTACTGTTCGACGCGGAATACCTTGAGACTTCAGAATTTTTCAAAAATTCAAATTTGGTCTTGGAATGTCTAGGGAAGGTTCTGAGACGTAAATATGCAAAAAGTTTCAAAATCCCACCATTTTTGTGCAAACGCCGGCTGGGGGGCTTAACCGAGAAGACCCGAATGTTGGATCGTGGGTGTGTAAGCGGAGATTTTGAAAAAAACGCTTAAGTGACAGTATTAATATTAAAAAATTGTTCCTTCCAAATGTTAATTTAGTAATATTTCGGATCCACCGAAGTCAGAAAGGCCAGAAAGGCTGATCCATTGACAAAAATTCTACCTGCCCTCTAGAGAAGTAGCTTCTACGTCGCTTTTCACATGTTTCTGTAAAACATTTATTTGTGTTGTTTCAAAACCTTGGCAAGGTTATACTTCGAAATGTACTTTAAAAACTTAAGTATGCTTTAAAGTTTCAAACTCAACTTTATTTGGTTCTGGAGTCATTTATGCGCTAAAATTAGGGATAATTGACATTTATGGATTCTAATTATGGTTTAGAGACTCTATCTGCTTCGGACTTTTATTAGGGGTACGGACTCCTATTGATTGGGACTCAAAATGGAACCCCCACTTATTACAACCACCTCTTTTATTCGGGTCACTACACTATATATGCTGGGCACGTGTCTGTGATTTTTTGCTGTAAATTTTAAACGACATACGCCTTATTGCGTGCTACCTTTTTGACAGCCACCGGCTCTTGAATTGAGAAATGGCAAAAATTTCTAGTTTCGCTTTTTGACAATTTTGTTATGATCAAACTTTACGGACATAACATTAGCTGCTGCGTATCCGAGGTTATATTTTGGTGATATAGCCCTATTTAGAAGGCTTTATCTTAGCAAGCGTTACGATTGACAAAAAGTTTTTACCCTCTGCGATCAAGTAAGTTATATAGATTAGTAATTAGTAAAAATATACTTTTTTCGTCTTTTTAAAGTTACTTAGAAAGATAGGCCAATGTATATAACAGGGCCGTAACAGCAGTATAAACATATTTTTAAGCTTAACCCTAATCGTAAAGCCTAAGGATGGGCTTATACCTAAGCTTAACCAAAAAATTACTCGAAAGCTTACTCTATTGCAGTGCCACCGGAAAACGTTCCACTCCCGATCTTCACATGTGCTGAAACGTATATCCTTTCACCTTTAGCTAAATTTTGTTTGAGTATTTGTTTTTAATTTTTGCAATTTCCTCACACGACGGGCTGCTGTTTGTCCACGCTACGAAAACTAAAATTCTGAATTTTACTAGAGACACAATTCTAATGCGATTTCGTTTCCGAAACGAAACTGTTTCTATTTTAGTGAGTTTAGTATATGAAGCGTTCTAAAATTTAAATAGAATATATTTTAACAGATAGTAGCTAAAATCAAGCTTAGTTGTGTATTTTCGAGCACAGTATTAATCTGCTACAAAGCGTGAGACCAGTCTTAGCGTTTAAATTGTTACCGTTTAGGTTCAAATGTACAAGCTACACTCGATATAGGGCTCATAGCCAGGATGTTGGTTTTTGTACACTTGCCCCGATATTTAAGGTTACGGGTTAACCTTAAGCTTAAGCTCAACCTTAGCCTTGTGGAAAGTTTTAGACTTAGGCTGAGGTAAATACACTGCGCCCATGCCTGTGATTATTAGATTAGGTTCCAGCTTAGGCCTAGGTTTAAGCTGAGGTAAGTTTTTTCCGAAACCTTAACCCTTTTCACATGAATATTTTCAAAATTATATACAAGATGTAATTTCTAGGTAAGATTCGATATCCAGTCTCTTGGGTGGGAGGCGTTTTCGATGACCACTTAGTTATATACAACTAAATTACACAAATTTTTTCTGAACACAAAAGACGAAACCTTTCGACTAAGCCTTTCTCACATGAATATTTTCAATTTCATATAAGATGCACTTTCAAGGTAAGATTTGATCCGCAGTCTCTGGGGTGGGAGGCGTTTACGATGACATCATTCAGCTATAGGAGCTTGACTGTCGAGCCCAAGGGGGCTCTCACGTCTTGCAGAGATTTCGCACTGCGCATGTATGTTAGAATTGTTAAACACTGCTCGCAGTGTCTGTGCTGCTCGGATATGACTTGTACTTAGTTGCTCAGAGTATACTCTATGAGTTAAAGAGTTAGTCCAGCCTAGGCGTAAGCCTGAGCCTAAGCCTATTAATCCTAAGATTAATGGTAGTGAACAAGAGCCAATATTACTGTGTCTCCCAAGAATGTGTTTACCATCTGGCTACAATACAATCTAAAATAGACCTAAGATAATGACAGTACGCTAGAACTGCTAGCGTGTACCTGGTAAAACACGTCAATGAGTTACGCGATGCCCTTCAGTACGCTTTTAAAAACGAAAACATTTGTCACGGCACAAACTGTTTTAGGTTTGACTGTAACCTGTTTAGGCGTAGGTCAACGCTAATTGGACCTTTCCGCCTGCGAACCTGTTGCCACATTTGTACGGTAACCAATCAAATTTATTCTTTCAGGTATCATCTACACATAGCAAACTGTCGAAATCTAAAATCACTAATTGCACTTTGCATAATTATTAGATTAATGACAATATATTAATGTAAACGTTACACGTTTGATTGAAGAAACGCCGACTGTCAATTTAGAAAAATCAGGTTTGAATTTAAATAAAATGCGTCTGATATCGTTACCTGGCAATTACCGGTTCCGCTTACTGCTATCCGGTTCCGCATTATTAGCTATGATCTCATTTGCATACGTGAACGCTGAGACAAACGAACAACAACAACAACGACAACAGCGAAACGAAACTGAAATTGAGGAAAATTTTGTGACAGAAATTGGTTCGAAAAGTCAAACTGAAAAAAATGAAACGGTGGAAATTACAATGTTCGATTTGGATGTACTGAACGCAAGTAAGTATAAATTAAAAATGCGAAAAGTGCAATACAATTATCATGAAATTCGGAACGAGTTGACTATCGGTGTTCTTACAAAATTCATATTGGAAATTTTGACATCTTATAAAACAAGTAGCGTTTTTATATGACAGGTCTAATTTTAAATATACATTGCTCCTAAATCAACTCAACTTGAAAATGCGGCGGTCATAATACAAAATTTACCGTTGCCAAAAAATGTGCCATAAGGTAGGGCTAACGCGTGACAAATTTTGCCACAAAATGTGTCATAAGGTAGGGCTAACGCGTGACAAATTTTGCCACAAAATGTGTCATAAGGTAGGGCTAACGCGTGACAAATTTTGCCACAAAATGTGTCATAAGGTAGGGCTAACGCGTGACAAATTTTGCCACAAAATGTGTCATAAGGTAGGGCTAACGCGTGACAAATTTTGCCACAAAATGTGTCATAAGGTAGGGCTAACGCGTGACAAATTTTGCCACAAAATGTGTCATAAGGTAGGGCTAACGAGTGATAAATTTTGCCACAATGTGTGTCATAAGGTAGGACTAACGTGTGACAAATTTTGCCACAATGTGTGTCATAAGGTAGGACTAACGTGTGACAAATTTTGCCAAAAGAGTGTCAGAAGGTAGTGCTAACGAGTGATAAATTTTCCCAAAAGAGTGTCAGAAGGTAGTGCTAACGAGTGATAAATTTTGCCACAATGTGTGTCATAAGGTAGGACTAACGTGTGACAAATTTTGCCAAAAGAGTGTCAGAAGGTAGTGCTAACGAGTGATAAATTTTGCCACAATGTGTGTCATAAGGTAGGACTAACGTGTGACAAATTTTGCCAAAAGAGTGTCAGAAGGTAGTGCTAACGAGTGATAAATTTTGCCACAATGTGTGTCATAAGGTAGGACTAACGTGTGACAAATTTTGCCAAAAGAGTGTCAGAAGGTAGTGCTAACGAGTGATAAATTTTGCCAAAAGAGTGTCAGAAGGTAGTGCTAACGAGTGATAAATTTTGCCACAATGTGTGTCATAAGGTAGGACTAACGAGTGACAAATTTTGCCACAATGTACTTTGTTACACGCGTTAGGGTTGGGTTAACGCAAAATTTAGGGTTGTTCAAATTGCGAGCGTTAACCAAGGGTTGAAGAACTGCTGAAAATGTATTTTAGAGCAAAATTGATAATGTTCATACTAAGAGTCAGAGGACAATTATATATGGTATAACTAAAAAGCAGACAAGAGAAAAGAATGATTTTACAAACTCCAATAGTTTAATTGTTGAATGGTTGGTTCAAGTTGCGAGACCAATACCAACAAAACAACCTTAGCAAACGTTAAAGATAGCAAAAACTATGTAGCCAGCTAAGCATGCTAGCAAATCATTTCAGCATTTGGTTGCACAAATTTTACATCAATTCTAGGTGGTTTTATAACTTGTCTAGACGTGAGACGCAAAATACGTCTAGGCTTTGAACTTTCTAGGGCCAATTTTTGAATTTTTTTTGCTTTCAGTTCCAATAAACGATGACCCTGGCCCGATGCGCAAATGTCATTTGAGTGATGATTTTGGGCTTAAAAAAGATATACTCAACGTCAAACGATTTTATCGATGCGAACGAGTGCTGACTGGGTAAGTTTTTCTTGCATTTGTGCAGAATGCACAAAGTTTGCGTTCTCAGCAACGAAAAGTGCAATTAGATTCGCCGAATAGGCACAGATTTTTTAAATTAAGATTTTCTAATTCAGAAATTCATACTTCGAAACTGCAACCGTTGTATTTTGCTTCATCCTTGTCGCCATGTGCCGCGCTGCCAACATTGGATAATGTCGACTTTGTAAAAGGAGTATGTAACTGCAAATATTCAGTGTAGAAAATAATGTATGCGGCACGCGTTGCGTTTTTGCCCAGCACCATTTATGTGTGGTTGTGTACATAAACTGCAAAAATGAATGGCTTGCTGGCTGATCTTAAACCGCTTCATCTTAAAGCTCAAGATTCTGCTCTTTGTAACCGTAACGTTATATGAGATCGATCATAATTTGGGCCCATGTGACTTTAAGGCGCGTTCAAGTTTCTGGTGGGTCTATAAAATAGCAGGTTTAGATTCTAGATTAGATTTTTTGCTTAGGCTTAGGTTTAGGCTTAGGCTTAGGCTTGCGAATTCATTTTTGCAACGCTTAGGCTTAGGCTTAGGAATAGGCATAATCTACTGTTATGCCCCTTAAAGTAACATTGGCCGAAAGTTGCATACTTTTATTTAAAGAATTATGATCTATTCTGGTAATACCGATTGAACCCTGTTCGGTAAAGATAAAGATTCTGTGTTTTCAAATTGTTGTATAACAGTATGCCACTACTCGTGTGCAACCGGATATCCGTTTCCGTTAAAAATTCGGTATTCCTTTCCGTTAATATTCTAGAAATACCGAAAATTTTGTTATTTTTACACACACAATTAATTTGAAACATTTATACTTCAACAACCGTTTTCCGTTTCCGTTATTTTTACCATCCGTTTTACACAATTGACACTACGCATTGATTAAAAACAAATGTTTTGATATCAGTACGCCACTGGTGTTCAGATCCGGCTAAGTTTTTGAAAACGCACTATTCAACTCATTAGGTTTATATTTCAGATAAAGTTTTGTTTTAAATTTTTTAAATTTTTTATTTCAGCGAAAGTGCCGAAGGTCGATGGATGTTGTACGAATGCCCAGATGACGAAAATTTTTCCGAAGACACAGCAAAATGTGTCGTTTCCTCGAATATTATCACAATCGGTGGGTACAGACGGCTGACCCCGATCGCAACCCGAAACAACGTCCCATCTCCTGAGCCCCCGTCACGTGGGCTTACACTCACATCCAGGACATCACTTACCGAGCAACAGCCTCCAACCACTCTCGATATAGAGTCTACCCCCAGTTTAAACGAACCAACTCAGGGTACAACACCAAAAGGATTACCCTCTTTGCATCCAATGACTCCTGTCCCCTCTGAGCCTACTTTGTTCACGACCACTCCCTACCCGCAAGCAATAGAGCGTCAAGCTGTGATTGCAAACGAAATTGGCGATGATAATTTCGAGGGGGGACCGGAGCCGAAAAATGGCTCCCCTGTTCAAGGTAGCGAAACTGATCCGAATGACGAGCAGCCTGAGTTTTCAAGGTTGACCGTGGATTATGATGTCATGAATTATGCTGCCACAGGAGCAGATACTAGAAATCGAAGCGCAGAAGCGTCTGGAGTCCGAAGACAGAGTCCGTCAGTTGGTCATGCAATTGCGAGCGGAGCGCATGGGATCACTCGGCGATGTGAAGGTAAGTATGGTTTTGTGGCAACGGACGTTTTGTAATTGAAACAGTAGATCCGGTCACAAGTCGCTTTTTGGCAGTTTGAAAGTAAGTATGATTTAATGGAACAGAACCTTAAAAGTGGAAGAGTTGGATCCTTCGAAGACAAACATGTAAGACAAGGTGGAAATACCTTCATTATGGGTATGCAATAATTTTTGCGTAATTCAACATCGTCACGAAACCTAGTTTGGGACACGTAGAATGTTTCCGGAGGTATTGAACTTGTTGAACGCCCTATTCTCTTGAAGACTGACCCGTGACAAAGCTAAAGTCACATGGAAAATTTGAGATTCCCCAGTCTTAAGTGTAAATTATAGATGGCGTCATAAAATACGATTTCAGACGAACCTGTTATACGCAAATCCATTTCGATTGGCAGAAATAGTTTTCCCATGAAGGATCATGATTTCAACGGCTTCGTTTAGTTCTACCGGTATGATGCGGTCAAATCTGTGCTCGAATGACTTTCACATGCCCACAGAAAAAATGTTTAGCAAATCCTTAGTATCTGGGAAACTACGTAATAAAACTTGTATCCAAAATTTTATTATTAGCTAAGGGTGTCTTATACTGAGGCTGGTGTACCCATTCCTCCCACATTTGTAGTTACGACTTAGGCTTAGGTTTAGTCATATGCAAGCCTGTTTCAATGTAAAACCAGAGCCTAAGCGTGCAGGGGAACGCTACAAGAGTTCATGCTGTTATATCTGTTGTATAAATGTGCCTGTGGTACCATATTTTTAACTCTGTTTCAGCACCCCCAGTGGTTACTTCCGGCGGCCAGTGCTGCTTTAGCCAATCGAAAGTTGAATACGACCACCGTGATCCAACCATGTATTATCAATGTGCCCAAAGTGCTCCGAAGTACGTTTGGTGTTATCTGCTAAATTTGTTTATTTTACACACACACACATATATATATAATGCAGTTGATTGAATTTTCGTTTCAAATAGACTAATTATATTATAGCGTCGACGAAGGTGTCTGGATCCGAATGCAATGCCCAGTTGGTACCATCTACAATTCCCTATATCAATCATGCGAGCAACGCGACACGTCTTTATTCACCACCCGTCGGCCTTCAATTTATGGACCCCCGAATTTTGGAACCGTTGCGCCTGTAGTCGTAAACCAAGAAGAGAAATTAGGCAACTTAGATCTGACACGGTCGTTACCCTCGATTGGCGTCTCTCAGTCGATTGACGATGAAAACAGGCTCACAGGTCCTGGAAATCCCACAACAGTAGCGGCGGTCAATGGCGGATCAAACCGGTTGACGGAAACGAATTTGAACTCTGTTGCGAGTAGATTGCGTAAGTCAGGGAATGAGTGAGCGAAAATTTGCAGCACGTATGTGGTGATAAGAACGGCTGTCGCATTTGGTCGAAACAGGCTCGTAGCCAGCTCACTTTGCAAGGGTGTGGCTATAATTTGTTTTAAAAGTTGCATACAACGCATATTTTGTTGACTTAATACAAGCAAGGTTGGAAATTTTCTCAAGGGGGGGGGGGGGCAGAACATTTCTCGGAGGGCAGAGTTCCTTTGGCACCCCGGTGACTTTCTCAAACACAAGAATTAAACATTCAGTAGGGTTTGACTAACCATCAGGCAAATTGTGCAGGCCAGTAAACTTTTAATACACGACGTTTATCCTAATCAAAATTATAATCATGACTACGCCCCGGATACTACTCTTGTTTTTTGAGTTTACAGTGGGGGATTTTGCAGTCGGGGTTGAAATTTTATATATTGCTTTTATTTTTAGCAACATGCCCAAATGGTCAACAAACGTCGGTTTTATGCGGTGTCGGCCAGTCGTGTCCTAGCGGAAGTCGATGTTTTGAAGGCGGATGTTGTTTGATACGTTTGAGTACGTTTTCGTCATGTTCAATAGTCGTTATTATGACGGCTAAGAAGACTAGGGGACTTCCGGTTTTGGTGAGCCGTTTTCTCAATCATGGCTGCTGTCGGAGGTGAATTGAAATCAACCTTTATGGGAACATTGCGAAATTTCGCAAAATGTATCAGCAGCGCTGAGCTAGAAATTGATTTAGACTAAGCTTAATAGTGGACAGAGTTTTATAATTAGGTAACATGGGTCATAATTTGTACCAAGCATAGGCATAATTGTTAACTACCTAGAAATTCTAAAATAACCTTATTCATCAAGTTAAGTTTTAACTTGGCGTCTTTAATGATTGTGACAGTTTAGCTAAAGTAAACATGCTGCTTGTCACCTCGTTGCGCACCTTCGGACATTTGTTTACAATTTCAGCTTGTCCAGGGACTGGACTTGTAATCCTTGGGTCGAAGCATTGTGCTGGTTCACATCAATGTCAAATCGGATATTACTGCCCACAGGGAGCGAATATTTGTTGTCCAGCACTAGCGAGTAAGTTTCAACTTATCTTCCCAGACGTCACATGCTTAGCGTAGGTTTCGTTTCATAAGGTATAATTTCGTGCCAGAAATTTCGACCCAGCAAATTATTCCAAAAGCTGTAAAAGTTATTGTTTTTGCTTCTATGAGACAGCTAAACATTCATTGCAATTGACTACACTTCAATACGTATTTAAGAATAAGTAAATACTTGAGTAAGATTTCAGAAACCCTGCCATGTGCTAATTTTCTTCGGAATATAGGCCCATGTAAAGATGAGGCGGGAAACGTTGTTCTGTGAGAGTAGAATAGAGTACGTTTAAGCTTTAGACTAACTTTGTTGCTTGGCTTAGGTTTAGGCTTACGCTTAGGGATATGCTCATTCTTACGCTTAGGCTTAGGCTTATGTTTAGGCTTAGTGTTAGAAATATGCTTACAATACTGTTCCGCCACGGTTCTTTACATTGGCCGGAATACACAAGCACAATGGATGAATATTTTTAAGTAAAACATAAGATTTTAGAAATCTTACTGCATACAAATCTTCCTTATGAAGGTTTTGTTAATAAGTTTTCTATAGAACATAAATTTCCCCAGGAGGTTCACAACGACCCCATTTTGTCAACCGTTTTCCAGGTTTACGGTTTGCCCTATACTCCCTGTGTGGTACAGAAAGTATATCAAAACTCTTAGTCTGCTTAGATATTTCGACTGCTTGCTAAAACAATTTTAAGATATATTAACAAAAATTAATTTTTGTCAGTTCTCAGGCAGTGAACTAGTGCCCGTATTGGCAAATATGTGTAGCACCTGTCACCAGTTAGTAATAGGTTTTCAAATGAGCGAATTGACGCAACAACAAATGTTAATCTGAGCTTTGACATGCACGGCCAATCAAGTGCAAACATAAGACAATTTTAGAAGCTCTGTATTTGGTGGTTAGAACGTTACAGGACATATTGTCAACTGGTGATAGGTGCTGCATGCATTTGAGAATATGGGCATTATTTTTTAGCGAATTGTCAAATTTGAAACGTCTAAATTAATTTGGCTTAAATGTTTTAGGAACTTGTCCAGACGGTACTGTGACCACATCGACTGTGTGCACTGCTGACGGGCAATGTCCTACCGGATACTATTGCCCGGCGGATGTAGGCGGATGTTGTCGACAAATTTTAAGTAAAAGATTAAATTATATAAATTGTTACTCTTAATCGCAATATTTCAGTAAGTCAGTTGCAAATATGTTTCTATATACTTTTTTTACCATTTTTTACAAATTATCTTAAAATTATTTAGTACGAAAACTGAATACAGTCAGAACGTTTGCCTGGTTATCACGTTTTTTCTTGGCTATCGCCAAAGTGACTGGCTACAGTTTGCAAATGAGATTATCGGTCAGGCTTAGGCTTAGGAATATGTTTATACTACTGTTACGGTCCTGTTCTGACATTTGCCACAATTGCTTAAAAAACACAGGCAGGAGCTGCATCCCATCCCAATGTGCATGCCTGCAGAATTGTATGCTTCATTCGTATAAATTTTAGCTTCGTAATTTTTTTACAGGAAATTGTCCAGATAATACCCCGTCTCTGCCGAATACATGCTTTCAAGACGGTCATTGTCCGGCCGGTTACTACTGTCCGGCGTCTACTGGCGCTTGCTGTGTGAAATCGCAAACAGAACCGCCAGTAACTGTGCCACCAAGTAATCGCTTTTGTAGTAAATTTTTCGTTAATATTTTGTATGTTTAGCCCCCTAAATATACCCACTAGCGGATCTACAAGGGCGTCGAACGGGGGGTGTACACTGCCCGTCAGATAATTGTTTGTGATAATATGGTAAGGATCGTACCTTGCAATTTTCCTCCGTCAGAAAATTCACACACATACAGCATACAGTAATAATTGTGTTCATAACGTTTGCCAGCCTGCCGCCCACGTTAGAAATTTTTAGATCCGCCGCTGAATAGACCTGATACGGAAGTGGAAACGACCAGATTGGTACTACGCTTTCACTGTAAACATTGTGGCCTTTGTTTTACTTGTAATAGCGCCACAGGCAAAATTTCTTTGCAATGTTCTAACGTTCACCACTTACAGGTTTATTGAACGTCTACTATATACTTAATGCGTCTACCTCAATAGGGGCGGGAGGGGGGTACGATCCGTGAGAACCGGGGAAGGCGGTACGATCCCGTGAGAACCTTGTGACGTCACACGGCTTTCGTGCATATATGCAGAAGTGTCATACTATTCTCCATTATATATACTCTTGTTAACATATACAGGTAAAGATCTCGTGCACTGTAAATTCCAGTGAGTTGATTGAGTTGATTCGCTCAGTCTGAGTTAGGACTGTCAGAACTCATATTTCTGAGTTGATTCAACTCATTCTGGTTCAATTAGTTAAGTCTGCCGGGATAAACTCCACTCAGAGTGAGAATCAACTCAACTCAGAGTGAGTTTTTATTAACTCATTGGAATTTACAGTGTGATATTTTGTAGATTCGTGCCCAGACGGAACTCCAGCGTTGACAATGTTCTGCACAGACGATGCCCATTGTCCCACGGCTCACTATTGTCCACCAACTGTTGGGCTTTGTTGTTCGAAAAGTGTTCGCCATGCGTTGCCGTCGGCGACTGGAACCGAAGTCCGTAAGTAGAATATGCAACAGAATGGCGTTATTGTGGAAAAAGAGGTGTCCAATTAAAAGTTTCAATACTAAATTACTTGCCTCAAACTGGAAAGTCGATGATGATTCTAAACAAGAGTGTGCAACTGAGCCAAAAATGCATAAAATGAAAAGTACCTGCAAGCGTTGCATGATTTGCTTACCTCCCTCATTTGAATAAGGGTGTGCTTAACGGTTGGAACACAAAATATATATGCTTTTGAAATATATAAACGGGGCAATCTTACATTGCGATAATTTAGGGAGATGACATAGCCTAGCTATGTCGTTACCCGCAAAACTAGCCAAGTACGAATGCAACAATATTCAATGGACACGCAGGGCCCCGGTAAGTTTTATATTGCGGACGCAGCCGCCATAGCATCGATTTCAACGTTTTTCCGCTTCGTAGCAACGCCTAAGCCTAACCTTAAGTCCTAAGGCAGACTAGGTGGAGCCAGGGACTCCCTATTAAGGTGTGATTTAAAATTTGGTTCAAGTTTATGTTTTAGTTTTTAGTTTGAAATAAAGTTTAAGAGTGGCAGAGCCACCTACAAGATTAAACCAGCTTCTAAATTATACCCCGCCCCGCCCCCGTAAAAATACGAGGGTAGGCAAAACAGCCGACGTACGCTGGGTACATTTTTTGTACTCAGAATGTACCCAGTTGAACACTGTTGTTAAATATCAATTATCACCTCTTGCTCAAACTGAACATGAACCACTGTTACGCTTAGCTAAGGAAAACGCTATACCTAAGTCTTTGCCTTAGCCTAAACCTAAGCCAGAACTTAAATTTGTCGGAAAGGGTTCAAGTGAAATGTTTGAAAGTGGTGTTTAAAGTTGTAAATATTAGGAATCCATCAACCCGAGACCCTTCCAAATAGTTTTTTCATTCAACTACATTTCCCCCAATTGAACTAATATCCACAATATCATTTCTGCATACGGTATGTGTACGTTTATCATCTAAAAAGCTGTATATTAATGTTATTATGATAAAAAATCGACCTATGTCCTAGGGTAAGGACAGAGGCGCAGCCAGGATTTTGGATACGATGGTCCCATTAATGGAAGATCCGAAAATTTAAGACAGTTCGTTTGTATTAAATCATGAAACAAAATCTTGGTTTTGACCCTGTGCTTGATCGGAATAGCCCTCATTGCATCTGGTAGGGGCTTAAGTTTTAGTATGAAATATGGAAAGTAATTTCTTGTATTACGTGTTAAACTGAAATAGTTCCTACCCGTTCTGGACGAGATCATAAAAGGGAGTTTGACCCGAAAGCCGCCCTTGGTTCCGGTATTTATGATTAAATTAAGCCCAGGAATCATTTATGCAATGTAATGGTATATAATTGACATTTATGAACTATAATTAGAAATTTTGCCCGCTATCCATTTTGCGGACTCCGCTTTAGGGATATAGACTCTTATTGATTAACATTCAAATTACGAATCTCGAACTTTTATTTTCACCCCTATTATTCAGGTCACTACAGTGTTGTGTTTGTACTCCGAGTGCTGTGTTTCTGTTTTAACTATCACTGTTGATGCTCACAGTTGCTATGTTGATGGTGTGTGCACTAAAATACACTTTTCAACTTTTAATTTTATTTTAAATTTAAGAATGTGGTGCAGGCCAAACCTCAATTGGTCCTTGCATATTGGGAACTTGTCCTCCCGGATATGAATGCAAGCGTGGCGTTTGTTGTAGCACTGCAGTTTCTTCACAGTCTACAGGTGAAGGTATGACCAAAAACTTGGCCGTTGGCAAATGACGTAATCATTGATGTCCATAATCGCAACTACGCACGGTCAGCCGTCTCGCTCATCGACATTTCTCTAGTTTCTGGCACAAATTGTTTACAAACGGCCTTATAAGAATTCTACCTCATGATTCATTTTCGTTTGTCGCCTCTGGAAATGTTCTTGCCCTCTGTGCTAACAATTGCCCGTTGAGGGCATGCTCGTAGCCAGCTTACCTTGCTAGGGGGGTAAGGAAATTTTCTAGATTGACATACAAATGGTTTCGACTTACAAGCAAGGTTGAAAATTTTTAGTAGGGTATAATTCGTCCAGCCGTAATAGTAAATATTCATGTTAGAAAGGGTTAATTACGGTTTGAACCATTCGATTTCCAGATATTCCCGATATTTTCTTTGCCCAACTAAGCGGACCAAATAGATTGTATTTTAACTTCGGGTATCGGGTTATTCGCAGTATTAACGTTTCAAAGTTTCGCTCCTTGAACGAGGATTAGCGTTTGATTTTAATATCAATCAGACTTTAGAGTTCTTGTCAAATTTAATTCAGACGTTTGCCCGTTGGGCTGGACATCGTGGAGTGTTTGCAACAATGGCCAATGCCCAATAGGCTACACATGCATGAACAACGTATGCTGTACATCGCAGTTGCCAGAACCACCAATTGCTACTACAACAGTGTCTGAGCTGTTTGGTGAGGAAAATGTTGTTAGGCTTTTACCCTTTTGCTTCAGCGCTATGATATTTTATAATTCACAAGCAAATATTACTAACTTTTGATTTATATTTATTTTGAAATCGAAGCATTTTTTCGTTAAAATTATTGGCCCATGTAAAGATCAGGGGCGGAACGTTTTTCTGCGGGACTGCAATACAGTAAGCTTACTCTTTACGCTATTTGTTGGGCTTGGCTTAGGTTTAGGTTTTAGGCTTAGGAATATGCTCATTCTTACGCTTAGGCTTAGGCTTGGGCTTAGGAATATGCTCATTCTTGCGCTTAGGCTTAAGCTTAGGCTTAGGTATATTCTTATAATACTGTTCCGTCCCTGTTCTTTACATTGGCTAAATAATTTAATAATTGTTTATAACAGTTGCGAATATAAAAAAAGTTGAAGGATGAGATATAGATTCAAATGAGTGAAAATGCACCACAAAAGAACCGTTTAAATTTTAAGAAATAAAGCCGAAAAATACCTTCGTTAACTGCGCAGAAAATGACAATAAATCTGGTCAAAATTTCATTCGAGCCCGTAGCCAAGGGAGGGCCAGGGGAGGCTCAGCCCCCCTGAAAATTTTTTGGGGGCCCCTTAGAAAGTTTTCAACCTTGCTTGCATCTCATTGAAAACCCTTGAATGCCCCTCTTGAAAAATTTTAAGCCCTCCCCCTAGCACGGTGAGCTGGCTACTGGCCTGATTTCATTGTGTCCATGTGGCATTTGGTGGTATATAATCCAGCAGGAAACCATTAATGTAAGCTTATTTCATTAATTTAGACATTTGAACTAGAATTAATTTAAAAGTAAAATTACTAACGTACAAAGTTTTCAGTAGAAATTTTACACTGGTAGAATAAATCTAATTTTCTAGCAAAACTTGTCTGACAAAGCGTAACCATTCTATTATTTCGTTAAAGTTGGTTTCACCAAGCTTCTGGATTTACCAGTTCTCGGGTTAAATTTACGTTTTTTTGTTCAAACTTCGTTCAAACCAAAGCTTTGTATATTATGAAATTTTGTCAATAGAAAACAAATTATGAAAGTTTAGTAAGTAACTTGGTGCTTCTACTTATTGTTTCTTCATTTGCGGTTTTCTTTTATTCTATTTGTTTAATTTTTTATTATATTCTAAAATTGCCGGGCGTGGTGGTTTGCTATAATCAACCTTGACCAAAGTAGTGATTATATATATCGTCAAGATTCAGGCACCAGAAATGGTGATACACTGTATAAATGGGGAGTCAAATTGACCCCTCGCAAAACAGGCTTTTCCTGACTACACAAACTGAGTCAAATTTGACTCCGCCAGAGTCAAATTCGATTCACTGTTGACTCTGGCGGAGTCAAATTTGACTCAGTTTGTGTAGTCAGGAAAAGCCTGTTTCCGAGAGAGTCAATTTGACTTCCCATTTTTTACAGTGTAGCATCATTTGACTTGAACGTAAAGCTCAGTGACAGATCTACGGGGGCCATAATGGCTTAGGCCGCCAGCAAACCGGTATCAAGATCAATATTTTGTGTAATGAACGATTTGGCCCTAAAATGACGTTTGGCTTTTCGTTCGCTTTGCTCGCAAATTTTTTCCCCAAATCACCTTGAGCTGTTCATGTTTCCAAAAATTTCAGTATCCGCCCCTAGTAAAGTTCTTATGACAGTTAGCAACGCTTTTCACTTTGAAGTACTTTATAGCATTGGCAACATTAACAGCTTGATATTAGCTTCCTGTTGGGATTGCGTAAATTTATACGGAAACGGATAATGGTCATAATTTTTTGAATATCTTTAACTTTATTTGTATATCTGTACAATTTTGCTTTTAGTGGCCGCCGTCTTATTTCGCTAATATTCGCTCGTTTCTTTTCATTTTGTTGGTTCTTAAAGTTTGCATTCTGGATTTACCTGTGCATGCACTCTGTAACTCAGCATGGACGTTTGCTTATGAGATAAATCAAACAGTGAATTCAAATCTATTCAAACGATGCAAATATTAATATAAGATTTCGGTCAGAAATTTTTTTAGATAAAAGGGTAAGATCCCTCCCTGCCTTACAATTTAGCCTCCTCAGAAAAATGACACATTATTTTCATTGGCGGATTCAAAAGGCGGACGGAGGGGCGTCCGTTCCTCCCGTCAAAATTTTTTCAAAAAATGGTAAGGTCTTTCCCTACATTACAATTTCCCCCTCAGAAAAAGAACACATTATTTCCATTAGCGGACCCTGAAGGGGGGGGGCGGTGGGGCGTATGTTCCTCCCGACAGAATTTTTTTCGATAAAATGGTAAGGCTCCTCCTACCTTACAATTTTTTTTCCTTCAGAACAAGGACACATATATAGGAAACAGTAAAAATTGCGTTTCTCGACTTTTGCCATCCATCCCGTTCCCCGACAAAAATTTTTGTATCTGACCCTGCGTATTTATTTAGAAAAATGTCTAAACGCACAAATTTGCTTGATGCCGCAATGTGACTTTATGACCATGGCTTAAAACTTAAGGTTAGATTGGATCACATATTATATTCCCAGTCTTAAAATTGTCTGCATTCCCGTAATTCTAGGGTGCAATCGTAATTATAAAATACCGAAACCGGAACCGGAAAGTAAAACAATACCGGAACCGGAAAGTAAAACAATACCGGAACCGGTGCCGGAAAACAAAAAATACTTGTTGCCGAAAAATTTATTTTGAACGTTTTGTATCGCTTTTAATGGTGTAAACAGAAAACCAAAGTCCTGAAACAAGTGCAGTAGCTGGAATCGTTTGATAAATTATGGAGTACAACACACATTGAAAATTTTGGCAATACACGCTCAGACAACTTTAGAAAAATAACTGAGAATAATATGCACATTTTTTAACACCGAAATATTCCGCTGAAAAAATACCAGAACGCTCAGACAGCGATAAAAAATAACTTAGGATAATATGCCAATTTTTTCAATACCGAAAATACCGGAAACTTCCGGTGAAAAAATTGCCCGATTTATTACCGGAAGAACCGGATAGTAAAAAATACCGGATTCCCCTACCGGAACCGTAGTTCCGGTTGCACCCCGCTTAATAGTTTAACGATTCCGTAGACACTAGTTGCCAAGGTTCAGCCCCTCCGCAGAAAGCTTGTACAAATTAATGCGAAATTTCCGCGTGACCCCGGAATTTTTTCAACTCCGTCCAATTTGTAAGTTTTTGTAAAATTTTCTAACCGTTTTAATGTTTGATTTTGTTATTTCAGGAGTATGTCCCGATGGTCGCCCATCAATTGGTGGTTGCGTAAACAATCAGTGTACAACGGGATTTCAGTGCCTGAATGGAATTTGTTGCCCTGTGACAACGGGAACCATTCAACCTGTACTGCGTCCAGTTGTCGGTAAGTTCAAACACTACAATTATATACTGCAGATTTTGAAAGCAGATGTGTGTAGCATCTATTACCAGTTACCGATAAAATTAAAATGTAGACAAAGAAAGCACCAAATATGTTTATATCTTTTGACAAACGTACAGAACAGACCCGTATCAGTAGAATAAGCATATTCCTAAGCCTAAGCGTAAGAATGACCTTACACCTAAGCCTAAGATTAAGCAAAAAATAGTCTAAAGCTTAAGCTTACTCATTGCAGTCCTGTAGACAAACGTTACGCCCCTGATCTTTACATGGACCTATCTTTTTAATACTTATTACTGCATTTGATACGGTTTCAAGTGTTACTATGCTTGATTAGGGTATACTTGTCGTATGCCGCCGTCCTGTACTGGACGGTGGCGGGCATTAAAATGTTTTGCTCACAAATTATTGTGCGTCGCAGTACTGCGTCCGACGGTGTCTTTTGAAATCGGACACGGGATTAAAATGGTCAAAACGTATAGCGCCCGCCTTGCAACTTAGCTCTGATATTTGTGGTGTGTTTCTAAATTCGACAGCTTTAAATATGATATTTCTATAAGATTCATTTTGTGATATATTTAATACATAATTCAGAACTTAGCTCTGATATTTGTGGTGTGTTTCTAAATTCGACAGCTTTAAATATGATATTTCTATAAGATTCATTTTGTGATATATTTAATACATAATTCAGTTTCTACCTTCGGAGCTAATTTTTGTCTTTTCTAACCATTTTTGTGTAAAAACTGTAACCCAAACTTCAGCAGCGACAAAATGTCCGTTCAATATGCAAAGTATCGGACGATGTAGTCCGGATGGACAGTGTCCTGCTGGATACCAATGTACCGGACAGGCGGAATCCACACATTCGGTTTGTTGTCCACTGACCACGTCAAATCTCGGAACTCCTACCACAGATGATCCGTTGTTTGGCCAATTGACAACTACTTTTGAATCTTCGGTACCCGAAATAAGTAAGTTTGCTTAAATTTTTCAGGTTCTAAATAGTCTACACGATATACCGCGAAGGGTGAGGGCACCAGGTATCACCCCTCTAGTCCGAATTAATTTCTCCGATAGGTATAAGGAACCACTTTTGTGTGTAGCACTTATTACCAGTTAGTAATCGGTTTTTGAACAAACGAACAGCTACAGCTAACGGATATCACAATCCGTACAGAAGTAGAGCAAATTGAATACAAAAATGATAGCCAAGTTTCAAACTTTACGATTCACTTGTTTGAAACGTTCACAACCTCTGTCTCCAACTGGTGATAGGTGCTATTACACATTTGAGAATATGGTCAAAGGCCCAGCCCCTCAGTGAACCGTCTTTCAAAAATTCCCCCCAATTTTGTCTTAAGTCCCAACATTTTTGTCTCGTTTTTCGGCGTCGGTACCGTGCAATACCAAATTTCTCGATACGCTTCCGCCCTGCGCTCCATAATATTTTTTCAATGATGCCCTGAAAAACAGTTGCAAAGCTGTTCGTAGATCATTTTCGCCTAAGCCATTATATATGTTACAAGACACATTTCCATGTATATACGACTAATTAAAAGTTACTCGATAGTTATGCTTTACTTTATCATAAGCAGTAACATTTATTTGCTAACGAAAACTAATTTGGCGAACTGCCTAAAATGTCTATCTCAGTCTACTGAATCTAAAATTTCATGTTGCAATGACTGGGTTTCTGAAATTCAACTTAAGTACAACTTAGTACTTAAAGAACGTTCTATAAGTAATTCACCATTTTGTCGTTTTTAAAAACGTACTTAAGTTAAGTAAATCATTGAGTCGCTGACTAAATTTGGTATATTACGGAGTAACAATTGTGACATGGTGTCTTTTCAACATAAAGCAAAACTATTACTGTATTATGACAATGACTAACATTTGTGGTATATTTGTTTTTGTTCAAAAAGTGTTTACTTAACTTAAGTAAATACTTAAGCAAAATTTCACAAAGCCAGCCTTTGGTTATGCAATAAAAATACAATTTCGTAATACTTTCTTTCATATATATATGTGTATATATATGTTTGTATAAATATCAGGGTGCAACCGGTTATCCGTTTTCGGAAAAACTCGGTATCTGTTTCCGTTACAGAAATACCGGAAGTTGGGTCATTTTTACATGCAAAATTGGTTATAAATCACCCATACATCTCGCAATTTTTCATTAAAGATATGCTGCAATTGTTCAATATGAAATAAAACTACGAAATTCATCCTAAGTCTTAAAAATTTCGGTGCATCCGCAATTTTTTCTTCAAAATTTTTATAAAAGCCTGGTGAGTATTTGCATGTCTTAATTGTGTTGGCAGAAAAAGAAAACATCTTTGAAAGGTTTGTACTTCAATATTTGTTTTCCGTTTTCGTTGTTTTTGCTGTCCGTTCACACTCTGATATCTAAACATATATTTAAATATATAATATACATGCTTAAAACATAAGGCTTTTCAATTTATCGAGCTGACAACTATATAACTATCTGTTTACTAAATACTAAAATATTATCCAAAGACGTAGCCGAGGGTTTAGGGGCCAAAGTTTCTTTCAATGATTTTTATTTAGAATTTGTGGGTTCTAAACCCCTTCGAAGATCTTATAACAAAATGTAAACCCTATTTCCGAATTCCAGGCTATGTCTTTGATACTATCGTTACCTTTTGGCCTGAGAAATAATTCTGTGTTTCGATCAAACTATTAGCCCATGTATAGAACAGGGCCGGATCGTTTTTCGGAGGGGCTACAATAGAGTCCGTTTAAGCTTTAGACTAATTTTTTTTTGCTTAGGCTTAGGCTTAGGCTTAGGCTTAGGAGGCTTAGCAATATACTTATACTACTGTTCCGGCCATGTTCAATACACGAGCCAATCTATTTATTAACTCTATAACTTGCAGCATCCTGATTTATAAATCCACACTATCCAACTGCTTAAATTCAATTTTTATTTGTGTAAAATTTGTTTCTAGCGAACAGATTCGCAACTGCACTACAACGGGTTGACGGTACCGGGTTAATCCTTATTTCATCAAGTGAATCTCGTGACCTATGCCCTCATTCTGGGATCCCAGTGGGCGAATGTTCCGTGTCGGGTCCGCCAGGAAAAGGCGTTTGCCCGCGCTATTCGTTTTGTATTTACGGTGTTTGTTGTCGCAGTTTAAGTTATGGGCTAAACACTTCTGGGTTGTTTAGTGAAGAATTTGGAAAAAATTTAATTTCAAAACATTTTAATGGTAATAATAATACTAATATTAATAACAATAATGATGATAATATTAATAACAATAATGATTATAATAATAATAATAATAATAATAATAATAATAATAATAATAATAATAATAATAATAATAATAATAATAATAATAATAATAATAATAATAATAATAATAATAGTAATAATAATAATAATAATAATAATAATAATAGTAATAATAATAATAATAATAATAATAATAATAATAATAATAGTAATAATAATAATAACAACAATAATAATAAATAATAATAATAATAATAAAAATAATAACAATAATAATACCAATAATAATAATAATAATAATAATAATAATAATAATAATAATAATAATAATAATAATAATAATAGTAATAATAATAATAATGATGCAGGATTCGGGAAAAGGCGAGGGATGAAACATCCGGCTTCGGAAGATCGGTGGTTTAAAAGCAAAAAACAAAAGTATGGGCAGCATACAAAGGATGTTTTGCAAACAAAACGATACGGCTCCAACAACAACAACAACAACGACAACTTGAACAAGGCCGTTGGTGCAACGTTAAAAAGTAAAATACCTGCAGGTATGCCATATTTAATTACATGAGAGTTTAGGCTAATTTACCAGCAAGCATAACTACGAACGATGTTAGGACAGTGGTCAGTTTTCATTAATTACTTTTTAATTAATAGAATTTGAAAACTATTTTAAACTTTATTAAAATGACTACATTTTGAAATCGGCATTATTGATGTAAGTACACTGCAGCGTGCAGATTTGCAAGACTCACTACAACTGCAAGCAAATGTGTACACTTCAAATTCCATTGAATTGATTTTCACTTAAAATGAGTTGAATAACTGTATCTGACTTAGTTCTTTCAGAACTTTGAATTATGAATTGATCGAACTCATTCTTAGTTAATTAAACAAATCGCTTATTCTTGTTAACTCAGAAATAACCATACATGACTAATTCATTCTCTGAGTTGATTAACCAACTCACTGGAATTTACAGTGTATTATTAGAAAATATGGAGGGACCGACGCGGCACAAGAAACCAATTCTGATTTCAGCCACATGCAAATCCGGCTTTACCCCTGTGTCGACATGCTTCTACACTAGTTGCCCAGCGCTTTACCGTTGTGAATGGGGATACTGTTGTCCGCCGCTGCGACTCGATGTAAGACGCCCCCTGAAACCTGCTTGGATCATTACACAGTCCCCGCTGTCCGCTGACAAAATCCCTCGACCACCTGCTATCGCGGTACCTCCCGGTCATTCCTCACCCCAAGGCAATCCAGAATTTCTAGGGTATCCAGGACCTCCCGGACATCCGGAACCACCGGGAGACCAGCGGCCTTCAGGACTTCCACCTGGTGTTCAAAATTCAAATAGCATCCATAGCCAATCAAAACCTGCGATATCATTACCGGTACATCCAGGAACAGAAATGCAACATTTTGATTGGTCACTTGTGAAACAAATCATCAAACAATGGATGGAACACTTGTCATTAGTCAATGCTAACCGAGGAAGCTCAAACCCTGTTGGGAGCTTAGACATTGGCCCGGAACCATATCTCGTAATAAACGGAACAAATTGGCATGGGAAACATTTGGAAACAACACCTAATGACGCATATACAATTGAGGTTAAGTTCCCAAACGGCCGAATTTATCAAATTCGTCCAAAAGTCCTGCCGACAATCAATAATGCCCCGAACGCAGCGACACAGGCACCGCCTCTTAAAAATGAGGCTACCACTCAGGGTACTTTGAAAACAAGTGGACTACATCCGCCGGAACCGTACAAAATTGTCCCTCAAGGCCTATCGGAATGGGAACGCAACTTAATTGAGCGTTTAAATACTGCAAACCGTAAGCTTTCAGCGTCACAGCTACAAGCACTGAAGCAACGTATATACAATCAGCTTAGCTTTGGATTACCTTCGGATCCAGCTCCAAAAGATTCTGGTTGGCACAGTTTGCCTGATTCTGCTAGTTTTGCTATTTTTCAAAACACTCCTGTCGAGGAACCTTTATTATCACAGGCACCAACACAAATAACAAAAGCCTCATCGACAACAACAGCAACAACAACACCACCACCAATAACAACAACAACTACTACTACTACAACTACTCCTACGCAATTTCACAAACTTAATATACCACCGCTGTTTCCCAGAGTAACGCAGCCACCAGTAACCAAGGCAGCGTCATCTTTCAACTGGATAACCATACCTCCCCCGTACGAATTTCCCTTCGCCAACCTAGAGCTATCCAATCACCGGGATTCTGATCCATGGCTCCAAGCGAGCCACGATACCAATTATCAAACGCTTCAAACCCCTGAAGAAACTATTCCTATAAAACCCATGACTGAACAATTCGGAAATATAGCCGAATATAGCGAGACAGCGTTTGGTGCTTTGCCTTCCGATTTCGTTTCGAGTTCTGAACCGCACGACCCGCCGTATCCGGTGTATGTTCAAAAAGCGACCCCAGGCGACAACTATTTCTCGATGGAACTAATAAGCGACAACGGAAATTCGGGTCCGATACAAAGTTTTAGTTCCGGTTCACAGGAATGGCCGTATGCGGCTGGAAATTATCCAAATCACGCGTCAGGACTGCTTACGCGCCGCCGTTCTCGTGCAATACGGCGCAAGCCGTCATCTCGGCTGCCCCAGAACTTTCCAGCTGAAACTATTCCGCAAATGCAAACATTTGAAAAGTCACAACAGCCCACAAAATTCGCTGATATATTCTCGTTGGACGCTGCTCAAATTGAAGACAAAATAAAAGAAATTGAACGTGAGGTTAAATCGCATATTCCGGCAGAATTTTTTAACTGGAAACGGTACGGACCATCACATGGCGGAGGCACCGGTTCATCAGGGAGCTACGATAGAATGCCGGTTATTCCGGACGTTTCTGGAGGACACTACGAACCAAAACAAACTAGCTATGACACCGGATATCAAGAACATCGAGGTTACCCATCGGGTGTGTCGTATGAAGGACCAGAAGTCATCAATACCGATCATGTACCTTATATTGGACCTTGGCCTAAACAAGGATACCCTAGCGAACCACAATCTGGCTATAAGTCAACCTACAATTTACCTAATACCGGATACAGTGGGTCTGGAGGGACGCATAAAGGTACAACATACGAAGATCCGGTTTATTCCAAAGGAACCAATGAAGGATATCCTGCACCACAAATACCGGACTACTCAAAGTATCAGTATGTATATCCGGAAGATTCTGGAGGCGGATATGCCGGAAGTAAGAAATACCCGCAAGGTATTTAGCACGCGGTTTTGGTTACGAAACACAAATGCTCACGTCACGACTTTAATCTGCACTGAAAACACGGATGTACAGCACGTGTGGATTCGGTAATGTTTTTTAACGAAGTGATGGTGACGGCTGCTGGATTTAGTGAACAAGATATTGACCCTTGTTCACTTTTCCTTCGCATTTAGGCTTAGTCTTACAGAACAAAGCTTAATTATGCCTAACTATGAGCATAAGCCTAAACCTTTAGTTCCGTTTTTGATCAAGTCTAAGACTTTGCCTACGTTTACACCTAAAATGGTTGCGAAAGTATTTCACATTTCAAAAAGTTTTAATTCTCTTCTCAAAAATTTATGTTTGTAGTGACTTGGATTGTTTATAAATTTGAGCAAATTGAGCCAATGCATAGAACAGGGGCGGAACAGTACTATGAGCATATTCTTATACCTAAACGTAATAATGAGCTTATACCTAAGCCCAAGCCTAATCCTAAGCGAACAATAGTCTAAAGCTTAAGCTTACTTTATTTCAGTCCCACAAAAAACGTTCCACCTTTGATAGTTTACATGGGTCGCAAATTACATATTTGTATTCGTGTATTCGCATGACCAGCAAGCATTGGTAATAGCTTATCTGCATGCCTAACTTTTTTTCTTTAAGCATAAACAGGTTTCTTCGCTATTTCTTTAATTAATGATTTTTCCATTAACAACGAATCTGGCCATCATTAATATTTTTTATGTGGCCGGATCCAAAACGGGCACTCAAGCAGATCCCATTCAATCCGGATCAACGTCCGTGATTTAGCGTCGATGTTTCAGCGCACCAAAAATTGGCTAAAAAATGTAAAAACTGCGAAATATTCACTGCATCAGATATTTGACAAAAATTGGACCTACAAAATCTTGCACTTGTCTGTAAAGGTTGCGATATATTACTGCACCGCTGCGGACCACGTGTCGTCTTGCAAACTCTAGAAATTTTGTTGTTCGGGCAAAGCCGTCATGTTGTGATTGTGTGGTGGAAAATGTTAGCAACTATAGCGCAAAGCAAACATTTGATTGACCTCCAAGGCAAACTGTTTCAGGACATGGTGCTATCAGAATTTTATATTAATTTTATTTTGAAATGGAAACCTTTCAAAGTTTGGACCAATGTGTAGAAAAGGACCGTAACAGTAGTATAAGCATATTCCTAAACCTTAGCGTGAGCGCAAGAACGAGCTTATACTTAAAAGCCTAAGCCTAAGGAAAAATGGCATAAAGCTTAAGCTTACGCTGTTACAGTCCCGCAGGAAACCGTTCTGCACTTGATCTTTACATGGGCCAAAGTTTGTTGTATAAACGAGGCAGAAATTTTATTTCACCGCTGAATTGCAATAGTTGAATTCAACTCTCACTATAAAATATTTATTTTTTGTTATTTCGTTGAATTTCAGTTTGTGCATATCTTCGGCACACAGGCCCGCGACAAGGAATCGTTGTTCAATGGGGCACACGGTTTCCGGAGTGGTCATGGAGAAATTTCCCTGGCATACAATTCTTTCTTTACTGTCAATAAAATTTCCATGCAGGGAGTTCAAAAAGTTTCCATGGGGCGTTCCCCTTTCTTCAATTTCTCCAGTTTATGTAGCCATGCATGCATACATATGGTATGCATCCATGATGGTAGCCATGGGCTTAGCCCAAATTTGGGAAAGTTATGATTTATAAAAAAATTTTCTAAACGAAGTTTCTTGTGTTTCAAACTGGAACCGTGCCTTAAAGACTATTTCAAAAAATTCCAAGGCGGATTGTCCCCCCTTATACAAAGCTGGCAACGCCGTTGATGTCCCCTGTGCTGAAACTTAACCACTTTCACATGGCATTATTTTATTTACACCCACAGGTTCACTGTGTCCTGACGGATCACAAAGCCAAGGCGCATGCCAGAATGGTTTGTGTCCTCAGAGCGCCAGTTGTATCAATGGCCAATGCTGTCCAACTGGGATCGAACCGGTGCCCCCTGTCGTCGAAATCACCACCACACCAGTGCCTTTTGAAGTTGTAACCCTGGACCAAGAAGCCGGAACTTCCGGCGGTCCTGTGGATCCATTCCGGCCTGGCGGAAACCGCCCTGGTCCAGTTACAAGCCAGCCGTTGGTCACTGATGATTTTGGCCCGCAGCCGCCTGCACCAACACCAGTGACAGGTGTTTAGGTTTTGTTTGATTTAGTTTCGCACTGTAGGAAAAAAATGGGTTTTGTACACTTTCATCTCCCCTAAAGTTGACGTTTAGGATTAAAGCATAGGCTTAGGCTTATGAGGAAATGGAAAGAACAGGGGCGAAACAGTATTATAAGCATATTCCTAACTCTAAGCTTAAGCCTAAAGCCTAAGCCTAAGCGTAATAATGAGCATATTCCTAAAAGCCTAAGCCTAGGCCTAAGCCTAAGTTAAGTAAAAACTAAAGTTTAAGCTTACTCTATTGCAGTCCCTCAGAAAAACGTTCCCGCCACTGATCTTTACATGGGCCAAAGGCTTAAGCAACGTCTACAGCTTCTGCCTTTGGTATTACATAAAGTCCTTTCCTAAGCCTATTAGCGTCAATGCGATGGTAAAATGTACAGGAGCCAAGAAATTTCAGACAAAAATAGAAACGAAGTATGTTTGCAGTACCTAAAAGTCCTATAAAAATATTATCATCTGCAATGAATTTTTGAATACTTTCCATCAAAATTTATGCTGATCTTAGTTTTAGACTTTTCTTTAGTTTCACACTAATTGGCAAAATCAGATTTATTAGCGAAGATTGAAAACTCCTAATTCTTGAAGCGATAAGTTCCTTGGTTCTATTTTCTACACTCAATTTAAAATACATTTACGGATGTAGTTTTAGCAGTCTTAGGTTAAGATTCAACTTTCGTTTTGTACTATAGGCAGTGTATAATTTAGCAAATGTTGTATTGAAAGCTTTCATTTTAATTGACACAGTTCAAACTGTTAACGCGGAGATTACGACATTTTACGTAGGACCTTGTGAAACCTTATTTCAAAAGGCGCATAAGTGCGCTATTTTTAGAAGACAAGCTAGTAGTTGAAATTCGGCATCAAATAACGTTTTGGCTTTTCATTTTAAATATAAAATGAACGATTTTATAATTCAATCAGCAAATTTAAATTTCAGGTGTTTGTCCCAATGGCGATACGCCAGTTGGAACCTGTGAACAGTACGACGCGTGCAACGAAGGCTTCGAATGCCAAAACAACTTTTGTTGTCCGATTTCTGGTGGATATGCGGACGCTGGCGTACCTCCAGGACCTGTGCAACCAAATCCGTACGGAGCGCCACCGCCGAATCCGTACGCACCGCCTGGTCCAAGTTATGGAGGTTAGTGATTAGTTTTTGTATGGTGTTTAATTTGGTAACTGGTATCTTCCTTGTTTCTTTAATTTATGATTTCCAAGTTATCAAAATTTAGCCGAAATTGAATTTTCAAACACGGCTGGGTTTCCGAAACCCTACTTAAGTATCACTTGGTACTTAGTACCGTCTAAGAATTTGTCATTTTTAAATACTTAAGTCGCTGATTAAATTTGATAGATTACAAATTTACCATTCACGCATACTCACCTTAGTCTAACTGAAATTGTAAACTCACGGTGCCTTATTATATATAAAGCAAAACTATTACTTTCTTGTTATAACAATGGCTGGCATTTACCGTTCATTTGATTTTTGATTTTGCTCGAAAATTAAGTATTAACTTAAGTTGTCAACTTAAGTAATTACTCAAGTATAACTTAAGTAAATACTTAAGTAAGAATTCAGAAACCCAGCCAGAGAACGTATCACGTAAAGTTTGTGGTTCCTTGTTGTAGAATTATACGTGCTTGCAGTGTCGAACATCTCGAACAGTATTTTATTCTTATTTTTCACAAATCGTAGTTCGTTTGTTTGATAACCTAGAGGCGTTTGTGCGGCTAATGTATAGAACAGGGCCGTAACAGTACTATAAGCACATGCCTAAGTATAAGAATGAGCTTATACCTTAACATAAGCTTTCCTGAGCAAAAAATTATCCTAAAGCTTATGGTTAATCTATAGCAGTCCTGCGGAAAACCGTTCTGCCGCCGACATGAGCCATTTGTGCTATAGTTAGCTGTTCTCTAGAGTTTAATATGCTGTTCGGACTTCAGTCAATACTACGATGAATCAGCCGCATTTCACATTCGAAGTGTTTACTTATTCGAGTTAATTGTATTACATGATTTAATTAGCGTTGATATGTATACTTGTTGTAAAAACGAGGCAAAGCTGTTTAGGCTTATGCCGGGTTTACGTTATAACTGGTACATCACAGAACACGTTTTGTCTATGTTGATTCGTCGTCTCAACGCAAAATATAAAAATAGCGGTTTGACGACAAAATATAAATGTCACATGACATTGGCTTACAAATCACCAATCTCAAGTGATCATCGAATAAAAGTGGATATATGTCATATGATACCACGGGACATAATATCATATAACAGAATTTTACCAAACATTACATGATGTTATAGTGCACAGTGTAATTTGTGCACACTAATAGAATAGTTAAAAGTTAGAAATCGTAGCTGTAAATGATTTTCAATGTTGAATCAGCTTCTACGTTTCTGTTTCTGACGAAAGTTTTCCCTAAATATATTCCTAAGTACAAATAATTCAAATTTCAAATTTTAGTTATGACATTCTACGGGTAGTTTAGGTTAGTTTACCACAACTTTCGCAGACATTTTCAAACATGTTATATTTCAGCACAAGTAGTGAAACTTGCTACGAATTAAACACAATTATCGCCTCTAATGGACTGAAGTCCCTGGCCCTGCGGCCACTGCCTTACGAATTTCTACATTCCACCCCGGCGTTAGAACCATTTTTTCGAAAACTTCGATAAGAGAGATTTCATTCAGCTGTTTGTTAACTATACACAGTAGTAGTTGAAAGAAAAATTCTTGAGGTGCAAGGACGTCCGTACGAGGGAGCATCGAGGGTCATGACACCCAAATCCGGCTGACGTCCAACCTTCACCAAATGGACTCGAAAAGTAAACAATCTTGAATGATAATTGTAGAGGCCCCTCAAAACTTACTCGGTGATCCCACCTACAACTAATTTGTTACGGACGTCGCTGTTGATGTGGGGCGCGTATACCATCTGTCCCTCTCTATTTCAACATTTAGTCCCGTGACTCCTATCATACACGACCATATTTTCAAACTGAACTCGGTGGACGTCGATGCATCTGTCCCTCTCTACTTCAACAATTAGTCCCGTGACTCCTATCATACACGACCATATTTTCAAACTGAACTCGGTGGACGTCGATGCATCTGTCCCTCTCTATTTCAACATTTAGTCCCGTGACTCCTATCATACACGACCATATTTTCAAACTGAACTCGGTGGACGTCGATGCATCTGTCCCTCTCTATTTCAACATTTAGTCCCGTGACTCCTATCATACACGACCATATTTTCAAACTGAACTCGGTGGACGTCGATGCATCTGTCCCTCTCTATTTCAACATTTAGTCCCGTGACTCCTATCATACACGACCATATTTTCAAACTGAACTCGGTGGACGTCGATGCATCTGTCCCTCTCTATTTCAACATTTAGTCCCGTGACTCCTATCATACACGACCATATTTTCAAACTGAACTCGGTGGACGTCGATGCATCTGTCCCTCTCTATTTCAACATTTAGTCCCGTGACTCCTATCATACACGACCATATTTTCAAACTGAACTCGGTGGACGTCGATGCATCTGTCCCTCTCTATTTCAACATTTAGTCCCGTGACTCCTATCATACACGACCATATTTTCAAACTGAACTCGGTGGACGTCGATGCATCTGTCCCTCTCTATTTCAACATTTAGTCCCGTGACTCCTATCATACACGACCATATTTTCAAACTGAACTCGGTGGACGTCGATGCATCTGTCCCTCTCTATTTCAACATTTAGTCCCGTGACTCCTATCATACACGACCATATTTTCAAACTGAACTCGGTGGACGTCGATGCATCTGTCCCTCTCTATTTCAACATTTAGTCCCGTGACTCCTATCATACACGACCATATTTTCAAACTGAACTCGGTGGACGTCGATGCATCTGTCCCTCTCTATTTCAACATTTAGTCCCGTGACTCCTATCATACACGACCATATTTTCAAACTGAACTCGGTGGACGTCGATGCATCTGTCCCTCTCTATTTCAACATTTAGTCCCGTGACTCCTATCATACACGACCATATTTTCAAACTGAACTCGGTGGACGTCGATGCATCTGTCCCTCTCTATTTCAACATTTAGTCCCGTGACTCCTATCATACACGACCATATTTTCAAACTGAACTCGGTGGACGTCGATGCATCTGTCCCTCTCTATTACAACATTTAGTCCCGTGACTCCTATCATACACGACCATATTTTCAAACTGAACTCGGTGGACGTCGATGCATCTGTCCCTCTCTATTACAACATTTAGTCCCGTGACTCCTATCATACACGACCATATTTTCAAACTGAACTCGGTGGACGTCGATGTTTCTGATGGACGACAGATCGTTTGTGTTTTAAATATTTATAAAATTTAACAAATTGAATTAAAAACCACGTTTCAATAAGCATACACAACAGCGCGTACACCGTATAACAACACCAGTAAGCGAACAAAGCAGCCCGTATCGCAGCTGGATCGTTGCCAAGTTGTAAAGCGCTTTCGAGGACCAGTTTGAAGGAATGAACCTAAAAATAGAAATACTTTTGCCTATCAGAAGAAACACCAAAAAAATTTTCCGGACTGAAATATGGACGGAATCCAGGTTATTTTTAGCGTATATCAGGGTGTAACCGCATACCAAAAAATTGACGCAGCCGAAGCCGCATAATGTAATATCCGGCTGGATCCAGAGCCAGGTGATAAATTTAAATCTGATACTAGATTGCATTCAAATATCAGAACATAGCTTACAGGTGGCTATGTTTCAGGCTATTATTTTTGCCTAGGCTTAAAGTTTCGTTACAGACTTATTTTTACGCTGAAGTTTAGACTTAGCCTTAGGAATAGGAATATGCTGACCTATATACTGTTATGCCCGTGGAATACCACAGATCATCTTTACTAGGTTTTCCAGCGTTTTTTGCAACAAAATATTGTGAACGTAACGTAGAAGAGTACGCGCAAACATTTACATTACCTGTATGACAGAAAATATGTAAAAGCAAGGCAATCAGTTCCATGGTAGTTGGCATAAACACAAATGATCTTTTCAATTTGTTGTAGTTTTAAATACATCAGGCATGTTAAAATACCGGAGCCGGATATCGATATTTTGCAGGATCCGGATATCGATATTTTGCCGGGGCCGGATATCGATATTTTGTAGGAGCCAGAGCCGGAGAAGGCCGTAACATTATTAATCGCTAAATAATTCGGTATCTTACACATTAAAACATTCTAAGTAATTTAAATTCGTTTTCTTAGTATATATGCGCGCTCTCCATATAAATGTCCAATCGTCTGAGGACATAGCGTGCCTTTATGGTGGCGCTATACATGTTGATATCTTTAATGTTGCACCATACATCGCTGCATGGCAAGTATATCGCTAATTTGTAAAAATTTCCGTTACTAATCAGATTAAATCCTAATTTTGATTTTGGACATACTTCTTCGCTGTATTGCAATCCAATTAGATCAACACGATCATACACAGCGAACGAGCACAATACTAGGGTTACCAGAGCGTATATCATTCGGATAATTATTGCAATTAAGTGAGGGATCAGAAGCTGTCGAGTACCCTAAAACAGGGACCTCCGTTAGCGACATACGTTAAGCTATAAACGTTCAACGCTTCGAAGAATAAACTAAAAGTTCAAAACTTCGACCCATGTAAGATCAGGGGCGGAACGTTTATCTGTATGAGTGCAATAGAGTTAGCTTGAGCTTTAGACTATTTTTTGATTTTGCTTACGCTTAAATATATATGCTCGTTCTTACGCATAGGCTTTGGAGTATGCTTCGAGGAAAATAAATTGGAGAAGAAGTGATTGAACTTTTGTACAATCTGTCTCAAACCAAACTAACTCTCATTGGCAATGTTTCCCCAATACGTACTGGCAGTAAGATTGTCTATCATGAGATTAAACCGGATTTGAAAAACTTTTAAACTTTTTTTAAATTTTGCCAAAACTGATTTTCAAAAAACAGTTACGAAATTGCACTTAGCAACGATATCACAAAATTTTAAGCTGGAAGAAATAGGAAACTCAATAGATGCGGCGAAAACCTACGTTGATTGATGAAGTGCCTCTCAACCGAAAATATTTGTCGCGGTTGGCAATCGCAGCTTAAAATGTAATCTCGTTTGAGAAGAGAACATTTTATTGCAATGATTCAGTAACACCAATCTTATCTCTTTGATATCTTTTAAACATTAAATTCGTAGTGAAACCACAAACGTTAACCCTGTTTTCTAGCCTATTAAGCATCTAATATTTTACGCTAATTCATCCGACGCTATGTCCCATATTCTCAAATTTGTATGCACTACCTATGACCAATTGAGAAAAGGTCGTGTAAATTTTGAATCGGGTAACTGTAAACTTCAAAATTTAGCACATTTTTCGCATTTGATGGGTTTTACTTTTGAGCCAAGTTTGACCTGTGGTGCTGCCGAGGTTCGCTTGTATGAAAACCTATTGCTAACCAGCAGGTGTGTAAACGGATAGTAAAAATAACCGAAACGGAAACGGATAGTGATCGAAATAACGGAAACGGAAAACGGATACTGCAGTATCAAAATTCAAAAGATGTTTTATGTTTCGGTCAACACAATAGAGACGTGCAAGTATTCACTGGGCTTTGTAAAATTTTAAAGAGAAGTGGCGGATGCGACGAAAATTTTAAGATTTTAAATTTCCTAAGTTTATTCTATTTTGAACAATTGCAACATATTTGTATTAATGAAGAATTGCAAGATATATTACGCGATTTATAACTTAATTTGAGCGTAAAAATAACTGTATTTCTGGTGTTTTTATAACGAAAACGGATACTGATTTTTAACGGAAACATCCGAATACACCCTGCTAATCAGTGATAAGTGCTACACATATTTGAGAATACGGCCCTAATTTAAAAGATTCGGCCAGTTTTGGTCGCACCTGTATTGCAGCAACAAACACTAATAACACAGTGAACGCCGTTAATAAGTCAATTGAAATAAGAATAAGGTATCCAAGTGCTTGACTATACGGTGTTAGCAAATGACGTTTTCGCTGAAATTCTGAGTAAACTGTTGCTGCCTGAAGAACAAACTGATATATATGTGTGTAATATGTATATATATATATGTATATATATGTATGTTTAGCTTTCCAAAAGTGCTGCGGAGTTTCAAACGTCTTCACATAGAAAATTTATCAGTATACTTTTACGCACTAATTCTTTTGTAGATCGATTTATTATATATTGTTGAAACCAATGTTTACTTGTGGTGGAACGGTGCCCAAAATACGTAGATGGGGTGTGCCAGGTTTAACATATTATAGATGTCTTAAAACATTATAGCGACAACTTTGGTTATTATATTAAATTCTGTTGCTGCCCGTTATCCTCGGCAGAATTTGCTAGATGCACCTCGTCTTAAATAGTAGAAGTCTAGCTACTCTAACTTAAATTATAGCTTAACTAAATTTGAATGTTAGTTTAAGTAAAACTCAAATAGCTGGACGGACTAAACTAAACTAGAATTTTAAGTTTTAGTTAAACTAGCATATTTTTAATATTAACAAGACTTTAAGTAAGCTTATTTTTAGTTTAAGTAACAAATTCAACCCAGAAATTACGTGTATCCAAGAGTTCATTAAGCTTAGCTTATACTAAAAATAAGTCAGATTTTAAATTAGTCTAAGCGTAAACCTACCTGTTACTTTAGTTAATTTAGAATGTTAGTTTAATACGGCTGGATTAGCTTAAGTTTAAATCAAGTTAGTTTAAGCTTTTAGAGACGAAAAACATCTGTAGTACTGCAACTTGAAACGAACTATTATTTTAATATATTAAAAATTTGACTTGAAATTTACTTATTATCCTAGCTGTCAATCCTTTTGTGACTTACCTTAATTAAACAATGAATAATTTCAATTATGCTTATCGTTAAGCATCCAATTTTGACATGACAACACTGGCAAACAAAGCAACACGTACAGTTGTAGTTTTCTTCCCACGGATCAAATATTACAATTGATGCTGTTTCTGCATTTGAAATTGTGGGTCGTTGGGCACATCCGCAATACTGACGCTCTTTGTCCGGTTGTAAATATCGGTTCCGGTCTGAAATGCAACATTCATATATAAAGTACCGCATTCATGCAATGACACTAAAACGATCTCAAATGTTGGGACACAATTTTGTAACTGCCAACGCGACTTCTCTGATAAACTTTCATGTGTATTACTTACGGAATCTGAATGCAATTGGGTTAAAACCATATAGGGAGCCGTTGACCCTGCCGCGCGGACTTTGAGCCTGACAAAATTTATTGGAGCTATAACGTCAAACTTCATTACATTGCAAATCACAAGAAATCTTTAAAATTAAAAATTGGGTCGCGGGTAGATCTTGTTTAGCGTGAGTATACCGGCTTGTAAAAAATTCTTCGCGGGTAAGTCGCGGTTCGGGTAAAAATCTTTACCCACTTCCCACTCTGATTCTACAATAACATTTCTTGTACATAAATAAAAAATGAAGGTAATAATTTTAAAATAATATATATTTTACACTACGACTTTTAAACAAGGGTAACCGGTGCTAAAACGTATGAACCAGCAAAAAAGTGCAGTAGGCCATATCAGAAACCAAAAAATTGCTATGTGCCGTTCCCACTGCGAGATACTCATAGAGCGCTACAAATATTGCAACCATTTTGACTAATGTCTACTGTTGCTGTATAGAGAAAACTACTTACTGTACTCAGTTCCGTATTTATTCGGATCACTATTTATTGAACAATTGGGTAACGACAAAAACGACGAAACACTGCCTGATTTTTCTGTCAAATATGACAAATTTGGACTCAAAATGTCGTTTGGACCTGAATTCGGATTGCAGGGAATGTGGGCACTTCCACGCTTTTGATATTTGAGTGTCGGAAGCCCGTCAGTTTTTGGTTCAATATCAGGCATCGTTTCTGATGGCCGTAATGTGACGAGGGGTTGGCGTTCAGGAGCGTTTAGCATAATTTTAGGCGGTGTGGAGACAGGTTGAAGGGTTGGGAACATTTTACGCTAATCGAGATGATTTATTTATTTATTTTATTTATGTAATTATTTATTTGTTTAATTATTTCTTTATTCCAAATATCTATTTATAAAACTGTGTATATTATATATAATATATATCAAAGCAAATTTAGAACTAAAACGTGTGGATTCTCGCTCGCTTCGCTCGCCAATTTTACTCCATAATGAAGTTTGTTGAATTTTCGCAATCTGAAAAGTTTGTTTATTTCAGTAATTTTCAGTTTCTTGAACTGGAACCCTTTCAATTGAAAATCCTGGCTGCAAGCCTGTAATATCCTGATAACCACTTAATTTTGACTGCGGGTTAACAAACGGGTCTTTCTAGGTAAGCCTTGAGCAAAAAAAAACTGTCTGAAGCTTAAGCTTGCTCTATTGCATTCCCGCATAAAAACGTTCCGCCCATGATCTTTATATAAAAAGCCAACAAACGAATGAAACTATGGCATTTAAAATATTTGACGCATAATTTTAAATATCACAATACTCATTAATATATATTTACCAATAGACATTTTTCAAATCTTGAAGCATAAAGAATCATGATTTGAGCTTAGAATTAAATTTTCAGGCAATCATACATATTGCTGTATTTGAACTCAAGAGACAAACTATCAAGGCTGTAACCAGAGGCGGATCCAAAAATTTTTGGCAGGGGGTGCGGGCTAGCAAATGTTATGCAACGCAAAAATTGTAAAGTAGGGACCTTATCCATTGTATCACCAAAATATTTTCTGAGAGCGAAAAATTGTAAGGTGTCGTCTTTACCATTTTACCACAAAAAAAATCTGCAGGAAAAATTGTTATTTACAAAAACATTTTCTAAGGGGAAAAATTGTAAGGTAGGGACCTTTGCATTTTAACACAAACAATTTCTGACGGTGGTATACGTCCCCTCGAACTACCCTCTGAATATGCCAGTGGTAGTAGCCAGGATATAATTTCAATAGGGTATAATTAGTTCATGTGAAAGTTTTAACCAGCGATCCGTATGCAGCGAGAGCGAACAATTTTTATCCATTCCTTTTCAAACGCAGATTTTTCAAAATCTTACAAATTAAGTAAGCAACTTATTTCTCAATTTGTAAGAAATTTCGCGAGTGAAATATATCCCTTTCATCAGCGCGTTTTAAACGTCGTTTGCAAAATATCCAATTATCTCATACTGACAGGTTAAAACTCTGCAAATGTGTGTGTATTCGACAGTGTTTTTTTCGCTTTTATCCGTACAAAAACCGTATAATTAATAGAAAATTGTCTCGGCTTTGCGGTATATATTTTTTATTCTTTGTTTTTCAACATTCTTCTATTAAATATGAAATTGTCAACTGTTGTTTGAATTGAATGCCATCGGCAAAATACAAAAGCATATGATTATCGTTTCGGCATTAGGAATCATTTAAAACTGTGAATTGTATCGATTAGGACCTGTGTAGGCAGTTGCTAAGTGGACTAAGGACAGCTGTGATTAATGGCCCGTATAGAAATTTTGTAATACGGAGACGGGCACAATATCTATTTTAAAAAAACTAATTTGCAACGGTAAAAAATTGTAAGGTAGAGACTTTACCATTTTTGTAAATAAAATATTCTAAGAGCTTCTATATGCAGTGAAAGACGCTCACTTCAATCGTGAACCGTCTTTCACTGCGTATAGAAGCTCTTAAAATATTTTATTAACAAAAATGGTAAAGTCTGTACCTGACAATTTTTTACTGTTGCAAATTAGATTTTTAAAATAAATTTTGTAATACGGAGACGGGCACAATATTTATTTTAAAAAAAAGCTAATTTGCAACAGTAAAAAATCGTAAGGTAGAGACTACCATTTTTGATAATAAAATATTCTAAGAGCTTCTATATGCAGTGGCAGAAGCTTCACGATTGAAGTGAGCGAGAAACCAACAGCATTTTTCGTTTTACAAAACTAAAAATTTGTATACTGAGGAGATTACTATTTTATCGTGAAGAATTTTCTGATGAGAGGGTTCGCGCTTCCCCCACCCCCCTCGACCCACTCTTGGCTAAGCATCAAGTTTATGTCGCCTATTACTAACTTTATTACGTTTGAAAAAATAACACATTTATTCATAATATCGAACTCAAAAATTTTCAGAAAAATTTTGATTCATGAATGTCAGAACTGGAAAGAGATTTAGGGTTGCGCTATACTTTTTTGACGTTCGTCGTACGGCGCCGTCCGTCACCCGCACGGTAGCGTCCGGTGTCATCCGTCACCCGTACGGCGCCGTCCGTCACCGTTTGGTATCGTGCGCAAACAACTCACATACGATAACGTAAAGTGATAGATAGTGACAGACGGCGCCGTACAGGTGACGGACGGTGATGGACGGCGCCACGAGGGTAACGGACGGTGTCCGGCAGCGCCGTTCGGGTCACGCACGGTGACGGACGGCGCCGCACGGGTGACAAACGACGCCGGACGGCGCCGGACTTCAAGTATAGCGCAATCCTTATTGGTTATCAAGATAAAATTGGCATTTCGTTTACGATATTGCACTAAAGCACTGTCCTTTTCCTGGTGGACATTAATATAGTTCCGAAGTGGCTCGTTTGGCCCGCCCTGTCGGTTGCACTCTTGTTAGTCATTACTTTGAGCGAGTCGTTTATTGTGTGACACGCATAAGAGGGGGAGACTGATATTTATTTGGCCTCTCCAGACGGTACCTCCAGTTATTCGGTTATACGGACTGTTATTTATATTTAACCCGCTCTCCGTCACCCTTCGTTACTGATATATTTCCGGTATTGTAACTATCCGTTGAATTACTCGTTTGTCTTGTATCAAAAGCTAGAGCGATAATGCAAGGTTATACTTAGTAATGTACTTTCAGAATATTAGTATGCTTTAAAGTTTCGAACTCAACTTTATTTGGTCCCGGAGTTGTTTATGCACTACAGTTAGTGATAATTGACATTTATTTACTTTAATCTGGGTTTAGGGATTTTATTCGCTTACGGACTCTTATTAGGGATACGGACTCTTATTGATTTGAACTCTAAATGGGAACCCTTTTATTTCCCCATCTTATTCGTGTTAGTACAGTATAATAGTACACGTTCGCTCAGTTTACTTGCTGATATGTTAATTTTTATTTCGTTTTGGTTTGTTAAATATATGAATAATTAAATCATAAATGAGTTTAAGTGAACATCGTGAACCTACATTTAAAGTTGAAAACAGAAAAATAGTCTTAAGTTTACTTAAAAATATCAAATTTCAGGAAATGCAGTATAGAATCAACAATAGTTTGAATGTAACGTTGCTTTTATACGTCAGATAACCGTTCACTTCAAGACTAAAGTAACTTTAAGCTAAAGCAGACCATATAGAAGCCTTCACAAAAACTTGAAAGTGATATTTTTTGTTTTTAATATTTGCCGCTGCACATATGCTAATCAGTAGTATTAGCTTCAATAACTCAAGGAGTGACAAAGACAAAAATGGAAAAAATTTCACAAGCTAGGATCCATAGAATCAAAGTCATCTTAGCTTGAGCTATGCTTGTCACACGGCGCCGTTCGTCACCGTGCCCGTACGGCAGCGTACGGCGCCGTACGGTGACGGGCGACATGAAACTAACTAAAAAGTATAGCACATCCCTTAGCCGCAAACACTCGACTGATTGTTTCCAACTTGAAGCATGTTGCAATTTTATACTTGACAAAATTTATTGCACAATTCGAATGAGGCATTTTACGGGCTTCCAACGGACCGAACTGCGTCCATTCTCAGCCATGGTATAACCGAATATCCGTTTCCGTTATTTTTACTATCCGTTTACACGCCTGCGATCAGGTATTGAAAAAAAAAACCAAAGTTCTACAAGATAACATTTTCAAAGTATCGCTTAATAACTGCGAATGAATTTAACTCAAAATGCAACACTGTCCACTGTTTGGTTTAGCATACACGCGCAGAAGCAGTTTTTGCAATTCTAACAATGTTCTTGGACGCACACATCCACAACTGTATCTATAAGGTCCACTCCACAATTTATTGACCATATTTTAGCCGCATGCGTGTTAATTTTGTTTTTAGCAGCAGCTCTACAACTCTGCGCGTTGAACTGACGCTGAAATCTGCAAAATCAGCGAAACGTCGACCGTGCTAAGAGCTTGAGTGCTGAATCTAAGCCTATAAATCTAAACCCATATATGAGTATACGTCTAAACAACCTGAACATAAGCCTAAGTCTACGTTTTCTAATCTCTAATTCCCTACTGAATCTAAACCTGAAAATCTAAACCGAGATATAAGCCTACGTCGAAACGTGAACATGAACATAAGCCTAAACCTACGTTTTCTAATCTCGAAGTCCCTACTGAATCTAAACCTAAAAATTCTAAATCCAAATATAAGCTTACGTCGAAACGTGAACATAAACATAAGCCCAAGCCTACGTTTTATAATCTCTAAATCCCTCAGTCGCGTCATCTTCTACTGGACTGAGATGTATAATTAAACATGATTCAAAGAAATATTAAACTATTTTCAAAATCATTTAAAATTTTTTGCCAAATTTCAGTCGTGTTTTCACATTTCATTTAATCACTATATCACCATATACACATATACATACATACATATAAATTCACATTTTCTAATTTTGCACTCGGTTTCAGGAGGTTGCCCAGACGGTTCTACTCCGGTGTCAAATTGCGTTTACGGCAAATGCTCAACGGGTTATCGATGCCTTCAACCAGGAGACTTGTGTTGTGTTGACAGCGGGCCATACCCTCCAGGTCCCTACGGTAAGCTAACATTCAAATTATGCGCCATTTACTACCAGGGTGGAACACAATGTCTGCTTTTATGTTCGGTAAACATACGTGTCCGGGTTCCGCGTCATGGGAAAGCAAGACGAATTGTTATCGCTGCCAACCAAGAGGTTACTAGGTGACGTCACATTGGAGGGCTCATCGATTTCGAAGGCAGCGGCTCAACTTTTGCAATAAATGACGTGTTAAATTGCAACACAAAGCTTTAATTTTAATGGCTGTTTTAGGGGTGTCAGCGATAGCTCTAATTCCCGTATACCTGCCGCTTACGGTTAGTAGTAGTGAACCGATAAGGTCGTTTCTATGCATCACAATAACATGGTATCAACAACGGAACTATATCGAAACAGCGTATATATATACGGCAAAAAATGGTGAGTCAAATTGACTCTCTCCGAAATAGACTTTTCCGGACTACACAAACTGAGTCAAATTCGATTCCGGCAGAGTCAAATTCGAATCACTGAGCGATTCATTAAGTGGAATTTGCCTCTGACGGAGTCAAATTTTGACACAGTTTATCTAGTCCGGAAAAGCTAATTTCGGAGAGTCAATTTGACTCACCATTTTTCCAGTGTGTATGCCTCTTATTACAAGAAATACAGGTAATACGGGTGATTTTTTTCTCTAGTCTAATACCTTGTCTAATTGTAATTCTATCGTACTCAGATTCTACCCATTTATTGTTTCTGCCTCATTAAAGCTACGGTACCAATTCCGGAAAGCTGGTGCCGATAATTAGTGAAATTTTAAGATAAACGCGTAAGCGGCTTGTTTTTAAAGCATTTCGCAAAAAAGATAGTCCTTATTGCAAGATCCTACGAAACTGATAATCAAGATCAACGAGCTGGGCCAAGTGGAATGATACACTGCAAGAAATGGTGAGTCAAATTGACTCTCTCCAAAATAGGCTCTACGGGACTACACAAACTGAGTCAAATTCGACTCCGCCAGAGTCAAACGTGCGACTAAGTGAGTCGAAATTGACTCTGGCGGAGTCCAATTTGACTCAATTTGTGTAGTTCCGTAGAGCCTATTTCAGAGAGAGTCAATTTGACTCACCATTTTTTCCAATGTAGAGTGGATATATTATTATCCAAAATTTCTACAAAGACGAAAAGGATCTTTTACAGGCTGTACTTAGATTAGCCTGCTAAAAATCTTAGAGGTCAAAAATTCACTTTAGCGCGAGGCTGTTCCGCCCGCAAATAAAATCCTCGCTACGACCGTGGATACAAGTCTTCAACATTTAAACGAGCAAAGAGTCTGCTGTAGCTCGATGAACTTTAGTTTAAAAATTCTAAATTTGACAATTTTCAATATAAAAATAGCCAAAGGCTACTTCCGTGTTGTTGTCGGTTCAATTCATAAACTGGTTGCTTTTATTAATACAATAACAAACCGTCAATTCGAACAGTTTTATTAAATTCAATTCTGAAAACAGCCAATAAAGTATGGACGCGAGTTTCTCGCCTAAAGACACTAAAACTAAAGGTGAAATTTTATTGATCAAGTTTTCTATAGCGAAAAATGGTTATTTTAATCTCAATTCCTCATATTCTCTAACTGGATTTAGTTTGTTTTACAGTTTTTTTTGTTGTTGTTTTTGTTAATATTATTATTATTATTATTAGTTATTGTTATTGTCGTTGTTCTTGTAGTCGTCGTCGTCGTAGTAGTAGTACTTGTAGTAGTAGTAGTAGTAGTAGTAGTGGTAGTAGTAGTAGTAGTAGTTGTTGTTGTTATTGTTGCTGTTGTTGTTGCTGTTGTTATTGTTGTTGCTGTTGTTGTTGTTCTTGTTATTGTTGTTGCTGTTGTTGTTGCTGTTGTTATTGTTGTTGCTGTTGTTGTTGCTGTTGTTATTGTTGTTGCTGTTGTTGTTGCTGTTGTTATTGTTGTTGCTGTTGTTGTTGTTGTTGGTTTATTGGCGTTCATGTTGTTGGTGCAGTAGTAGTTTGTTGTTGTTTTTGTTATTATTATTATTATTATTATTTATTGGTATTGTCCGTTGTTCTTGTAGTTGTCGTCGTTGTTGTTGTTGTTTAGTGGCGGATCCAGAAAAAATTTATTGAAGGCTCACAAATATGGGTCCACAGAAGATACTGAACAAAAATGCTAAAAGTACAAGAATTGAGGCCAAACCTAGATTAGCAGCAAAAAGTGGTACTTTGATGCATACAGTCGACTTATGCCTTCTGACTCGAAGCATTTCTAGGATTTATATTTTACCAAAATGTTTTAAAGATCGGAGTTCAGAACTTAACATTTGTACACGGTTGTATGCATTTAGGCAAGGTGTAACGGGATATTCGGTTTCCGGTTCCTGTAAAAATCGGTATCCACCTTCGTTTCCGTTACAGAAATACCTGAAATTGTGCTATTTTTATGCCAAAAATTATTCGTCCAAAGCACTTATATAGGTTGCATTTCTTAATTATAAGTTTTAATAACTCACGTATATATTTTGCAATTTTTCATTACGGATATGCTGCTATTGTTCGACAAGAAATTATAATTCCAAAAGTTATTTAAAACCTTAAAAAATTTCTGTCCGTATGTTATTTTTTCTTTGAAATTTCCGAAAGCCCGGCGAATATTTGCATGCGTCGGTGTGTTGGCAAGAAAAATAAAACGTCTTTGAAACTTTTATACTTCAATATCCGTTTTATATAAATTAACGCATCGCTGAAAATTATCCCTTCGGATAAATTATTAAACACTGTCGAAATCCAATATATAAGGTTCAAATGTGAAACGACATTCATAAATTGAAGACCACCTGCTTAGATTTTACTACAATTATATATTATCGGAAATACAGCAGAGTGTAGCATTAGAAATGCCCCGGGGGTCATTTTTACAGGGGCCGGAGACGATGCCTATGGTGCTCCTGGCCGGGGTCAAGACTGGTACCGATTGGAGAAAATAGTTTTTCGTGGATTATAAAGCAAGTTGAGCATTTAAAAATTCAAAAAACCATCTTTGAGTTATCGAGGTATGATTTTAGATTAACCACTGGTTTTGGCAGGTCAGATCAGAATGGTTTAAACTTTTATTTAAAAGAAATTGCTTGACCTCTAGAATTTAGAAACTGGACATAAAGCCTGTTAAACGTGCCCTTTATCGTCAACCTAGAAATTTGGGGAATATATCCACTTTAATCCCCACCCGTTTGTATACGTTCCTGTCCGACACGACAGCCAAGCTAATTTCGCCAAATGGACCCAAGAGAATGCGACCGCCGAGCGTATTTATTTAGTATAAATGAAAACCTAAAAATCGTTTGGTTAATTTAAACGCGACGTAAAAATGGGATAAAATGTATGTTTTAGGTTTTTTTCTCTCAACGAAAAGACAGTTTTAATTTCCGACGAACAAGAGATAATGCATACCATTATTAATGTCAATATCGAAATGAATATTTGTTTTGAATTAAAATGTCGGTTAAAAATTCTTGCTCAACCATTTATGATTAAACCGGAACTACAGACAGGACAACTCATTAGGGTCTATACAACCGGAGGTAGACACCTGGTTTGACTATGTTTGTAATTGCTGATGAAATTAATGCAACTTACACAATATCATGCGTACATCAGGTAACTTTTAAGGTGGTAGTGTTATGGACACTGAGAAGTCAAAAAACCTTTAGTATCTTGGACAGCCATTGGCAAGATTGGCAACGCTCATGCACAACTTCTTCTATTATGTGTTCCTTTGAGCACTTCTGCATATTGTCCCTTTTGTCCGGATTGATTGTTAAGTTTAGCCAACGTATAAATCCGAGGCGCAACGTTTTTCCGCCAGACTGACAGAGAGTAATCTTAAGCTTTAGACTATTTTCGTTTATGTAGTTAGGAAAAGCCTATTTCGAAGAGAGTCAGTTTGACTCACCATTTCTTGCAGTGTAGGCTTAGGTTTAGGCTTAGGCGGATGCTTATACTACTGCTACGACCCTGTTCTATACGTTGGCCTAACGTTTATTTAGAATAAAACGTTTACTTGCGTGATATTTTTTGAAGTACTTTTCACTGTATTGCACACATTTTATGTCATAATTCAGATTGCAGCTAGTATTTTATACAAATGCATGCAGCTACTTAAGATGCACGTGCAAGTTGCATTTGCAACTTGTGATTGAACCATTTTGCAATTGCGAATATTCTGGCAATTTTAGGTTTTGAGCAAGCCCTTGACCAGAAGTTGCTACTTTTTACCCCCGTACTTTCACTCGTCCACCTTTCCTGAACGAAAAATTTCTCTAAGCCTTAGCTAAACGCGTGTCACAGGCCAATTTGTGACCAGCGTTACGATACTGGCAACGGAAATTTTTCGTTGAGGCAGAGTTAACGAGTGGTTTGTTAACCATGGAGCTGCGCCCATTTTGCGGCATGGCTGAATTTTTTATTGTAAACGGTGCATTATGGAATTGAAAGGAAAGTTTTGTTCATTTAGCATTCTGTTTAATGCTTTCGGTGACGGTTTACGCACCGGGAGACGAAGTTGTTCGATGATGATGCGCCCCCTCTCACCCACACGGTTCAACCCTTGAGAAAATTGTTTATTCTAAAAAATTGATTGTTTTCTGAACCCAAACCGACAGTATTAGTCTTAAAAATCATTACAACCCTATTCATTATGAAATACTACCGGTTTAAAGCCACACCAGTTCATTAAACGTTGTTGAACAGGGCGGATCGTTTGCGTTAACGGCTTTTGAAGATCATAAAACCGAAAAAAACCCCACGAAGCTTATCTGCACTACTTTCAAGTAGCCGACAGACTATAGCAGACACGATGAACAACTATTAGCAATGGCTTAAAATGGAAAAAAATACAAGTGTGAAAGTAACGGTTTGTTTTTAGTGGAAGGCTTTTTAGCTGGCTATTTTTAGTGGATCACAAATACGGGGTTAGCAGCTTATGAGGTAACGCAGTTTATCTTCGCTGGTAACAAGGGGCGTAAGCCACACTTTGTATTGTCATGAGAAATTGTTTCGGTCCTAGACGTGGCTTAGGCACCAGCAGTTTGTTTGACAGGATCAATGAGACCGGTATCTATAGATGAAACAAGGGTCGATAATCGTTGCGCCGTCTGCATACAGGTTTATCTTTGTGTTAATCCTATGTTAATTTGGTTAGAATTATTGTTGGGCTCAGGTGTAGGTTTTAGGCTTAATAGTAACATCAAGAGTCGATCATGACTATTAATATAGAGTATGCAAATAGCCATTTCACAAGGCACAAAATGTACTAGGGTTGGCTGAATTTAGGCCGTTTGCCATCCGGTCATTAGGTAGGCTAATGTCAGATTACATGGTTATCTTCCAGCCAATACATACTTCAAAAAAATAAACAAAGCGCTTTTTATTACAACTGCATGTATGCTTTTATCGCTTTTAATAATCATATCCCCCGCATAAATGGGATAAGGTACGAAGAGAAAGCAACACGAGCTGGGCACATTCTTTTCTACACAGAGCGTTTCCGGTTGCATACTCTTGTCCTAAAGCGTTATCCGCTCTTGGTACTATCAAGAGTGGATGATTCGCTTTGACCAGGACTGTGCAATTGGATGCACTCTGTGTAAAAAAGAATGTTCCAGCGCATGTTGTGTTGTACGGGTTTCTTCTATCAATATTTAAAAGTACGAATCTAAGTTGAATGGGGAAATTTTTTCATTCGTTCTTGCTACCCGCTGCATATGATTGCATCCGGATCAGAGTGGGAAGTGGGTAAGGATTTTATACCCGACCCGCGCTTTACCGACGCAAACAAGAACTATTTTCCCGCTGGAAAACCCGCGCCTAAAATGTTTACCCGACCCGCGTTTACCCGCGGGTAGCCGCGAGTAATGTCCCACTCCGATCCGGAGTTTTGAGGCATGTAAATACGTTTACCTTCGCATTGTGTTGCAAAAACGTATTCTAGACAGTATTCTGCAACAGAACATGAACAAAAAACCGCTAGACTAAATTATATATATATATATATATATATATATATATATATATATATATATATATAATATATATGTATATATATATATATTACAAATGTGTTCCTTGAAAATGCTTTAATTGAATTTAATTATACTCTACACCTGGTGTCTAGAAGGTTGCAAGTATGGAGTGGAATAGGAATTGGCAACGAATAGCTTTAGTCGAAGATACAAAATCTGTACTGGACAGCTGCATGGTTTTTAGGCAACCAATATTAAAAGCTGATTTTGACATCCTCAACTATTAATAACCAACAATATAGCGTTTCCATTGACCCCGTCGAGATATAAATCCCCGTTAATTGATAAACAGTTTGATTTTTAAACTCAAAGACTGTGTGGTACAAATTAAGTTGCAACTGAATTGAAAATAAATAACACTCCGGTATCAAATATCGTGGGGGCGAACCCTTTGGATAGGGAAATAAATATTTGTCACCTCATCTCTTATTCGGGTTACTACAGTATATATTGAGAGTGCCACAGGATACGAGTTACGGCCAATGTATAGAACAGAGCCGTAAACAGTAGTATAAGCATATTCCTAAGCATAAGCCTAAGCCTACACTGCAAAAAAATGATGAGTCAAATTTGGCTCTCTCCGCAAATAGGTTTCTCCTGCCTACACAAACTGAGTAAAAATTCGACTCCGTCAGCGTCAAATTTATTTCGGAGAGAGTCAGTTTGACTCACCAGTTTTTGCAGTGTAAGCTTAAGTAAAATAGTGGTCTAAAGCTTAAGCTTACTCTATTTTAGTCCCACAGAAAAACATTCCGCCCCTGATGTTTACATGGGCTCAAATTACGTATACTTACACCTATTTAGGCCAGTCTTCTTAGACTCTTGATACTATTAATTTTAGTGAAATAACGTTCTAATTTCGCGTTTTATAATATGTATATGAACCTTAACGGCAGAGCACATTATACGGTATTTTAATGACAACAGATATGAAGCTCAATGAAAACAGCAGTCTACAATTCTATTTAGATCACAATATTTACGGTTACCCTGCCATGTATTGAAGAGGACCTGTACGCAGTCATAGACCCTTATGTGTATTTATGCGGAGAAATTTCAACATATCTTAATTTAAGGGCTCATTGCAAACTTGGGCCAATGTAAAGAACAAAAGCGGAACTGTATTAGAAGCATATTCCTAAGCCTAAACCTAAGCGTAAGAATGATCATATTCCTAAGTCTAAGCCAAGCCAAGCAAAAAAATAGGCTAAAGCTTAAGCTTACTCTTTACTAGTCTCACAGCAAAACGTTCCGCCACTGATCGTTACATGGACCTTAACTTGGCGCGTCACTCTCGGTAGTGAATCCTGAAACCTCTAACGGTAGGGACGCCACACGATATACAATAGTGAACGAAAACTCGCGAGCGAAGCTAGTAAACCAAACGCAGTTTTGATGCGAAATCTTAAAATAATTTTAGTTTCCACTGCTGCTCGGAGGCTTACACCTGTATGTGGCTCTTTGGATCCGGTAGGCGGGGGCCACTGCTTGACAGGTTAAGACGTCTAGTGAGCGTAACATTAATACTATTGCAACCAACAAATTGCGTAGCCGGTTTTGCACGCGGTCGGATATCTGACCGAAATTAATTGTGGTTAAGTGAAACCTCCAATAAAGAAAGACTGTTTCAGAGGTGATCTTGTCAAGGTTTTTTGAGTAATTTGACACTTCTGAGTATTCAAACCTTTCTCATTACATTTTCTGACACCACAAAACAGTTCAATGTTGACAGGCAATGGTTGAAAGTTTCAACGGGCGGTCGTGTGATGTATCATTGAACGGAAGCAGTTTGCGAGCGAACCGAGGGAGATGATAAACGCGATTTTAGTGCTAAATTGTAATAAAATAATTTGGGGTTTTTATTCGTGTTGAGGGCACGCGGTTTGTCTGTCTTAAATTTAGAAAAAAATAGCCGATTTCTGTATTAAGGTTGTAAACTTTGCTGTTTGTATGTAACTAAAATACAAAACAAGACTCGCTGATCTGTGGTTATTTAATAGATCCAGCCAAAAAACTGCTCTATTGGACATTGAATATTTTGGCTTTTTGTCAATTTCTTCAAATTTATGAAAGCTAAAGCCTATTAACAACCGGTAAAAAAGTAAATTTTTATTTCAAGACACCAAATGGACGATGATGATGTTAAAGAAATTTTTCATAAATACTATTTGATTGGTTCGAGGGTACAATCCGTACTCCGATTCCAATTAGAATTCCGATTCAAAATGGTGTTCCGACTCCGAGTGGTATAAAAATTCTGAATCATTTATCTGTTAAATTGTTTTCGATGTATTAACTTATCAATAATTGATTGTAGCTTAACTTTACAGAGCCAAAAATGATTGCCAATTTGTTCATGCGACGTTTATGAGAAATGTTGCTAGCCAGCCGACACCCTAAACTAATATTATATACTTGTTAAAACAAATTATCCCTATAGTCATAAAATTTGTAGCTCCGATTTCGATTTCGGTATAATCCAGTTCCGATTTGCACCCTGATGAAAACCGAGTCGACGGAAATCTACATAAATTTGATTGAAAAAGCTAAAATTCCAATACTTGTACAAAATATATTACTGAAAATCACTAAAAAAGTAATTTAAACATTGATTTTCTTAATTAACTAGTTTTATAGCGCTTTTATAAGCAACGTAAACACGAAAATGTACTCTGATATTGTGGTCAGATTTATACCAGTGAGAAGTTTTTCAGTATTCGAACTTTGACCGCTGCAACTTGTTTTTCTGTAAATTATATTCTGCATTTTCAGCCTGTAAAAATCTATTATTTAAACGTGGAAGTTAGCTAAATTTTTTTCGGCAGATTTAAAATCTAAAGTTTTCGCATCATTTACTAAATTTTTCTGGTCCGCCGCTTGCTAATTCAGTTAAAACATATTTTGAATAAGTAAAAAAACGCTAGTAATTATACTGTACAACATAGCAAACAGGCCTGTAACCAGCTCACCTTGCTATGGGTGGGTAAAAACAGGTTAACGATGCTCATGCGGTCGAAATGACAAACTTACCGAGAAGGGCTAAAACCTGTGTAGTTTTTTAAGCTTTTTTACCGGGTTCTGGGTATTTGGTCCCTCCTGGCTACGGCCCATAAATATAAAAATCATCACAAAAAAATCGGCCAAAATTTGTGAATTATTGCGTGATACTGATTTTTATGGCGCAGGTGGGACATATTTTTCATTGGTCCGCCATGGGGTTATTTTTGGGCGACTTCAAAAATACCGGGCGAAACGGGTCAAGGCCTCTTAACCTACACTTCTGAGCCATGCACCTATAAGAGCGCGGTGGTGTCTATAGAAAAGGCTGAAACTTTGTAGAAAATAAAATAGTTCAGAAATGGAAATGTATAAATAATAAACATTGCGGTTCGCAGAGTTGACAAATTCAGAATTACAATTTGGAGTATTTTCACACATTTTCGAGTTTAAAACCAATGGCTATTTTAAACGGTTGAGTTTAATTCCTCCAAAATCAATGCCTATATTAAATTTTATGAATTTTTTTCATTTTGATTTGTATTAATTTTAATTCAATTTCAGGCCGATGTCCAAACGGAAACGAAGCAGTTGGTCGATGCTTTGGAGCAACTGATTGCGGAGCTGGTTTCAGTTGTGTTCAACCGTATGCGTTATGCTGTCCGTCAACAACAGGTTAGAGAAAATACAATAAGAACGAAAATCTGCCGTAATTACAGCTGGAACACCCCACATACGGATTTTGAGCAACGTTCCAGCTGAATTTTATGAACGTATGCAAGTTAAATGTATAAAAACCTGTTAATGTTTTTAGTTTCAACACTGTATATATAGGTTTTGCTTATGTATTACATTTTTAATATTTATGTTGCGTTCCAGTGCCGGGACAGACAGAGGTAAGGGCTTTCCCCAAATCCGCGAGCGAGAAGCCAGACGCATTTTTAATTTGGACGATTTTTGTTTATTCGCGAGCGAGCAACCAGACGCATTTTAAAACTTCGGCGGTTTTTGTTTCAGCCGCTTTAGAGTGAGGGCCCTTGGGGGTGGGGTTGCAAATGGGGGGTATGGGGGTTCCAAATGAAGTTATGGGGGTGGCTGCTCCTGCCCGGTTGCGTTCCGGCCTTTTTGCAAGGAATACGTTGGCGTCGATGGTAAACATTGCAACCACATTGACTAGTTAATATTAAGAAACCAAACAACATATAAGAAGAAGTTATTTGTATATAAAAGACAGCTAAAATTCAAGAGAATAAGTTAAATACGGTATATAAATGAGTGGGCCCTGCATGGTAGCAAATTCCGAACGGAAATACAAAATCAATCAAATTTTAGAATTTATTCAACATCCAGCGATTTACACAAATGTTTAACTTAAATTTATTATTCAAGCAAAATTCCATTGGTTTGAACTTATGAATTGGATTTTATTCAACTTTCATATTCTTAAGCCTAAGCCTAAGCATAAACGTACGAACGGCGTAAAATTTGGTGCGTTTTTGAGTTTCGAGCGGAAACTTTGAATTTTTGAATATTTGGGTTGGACTGTACTTGTCCTCCGGCGCCGTCCGTCATCGTCCGTAAACCCGTACGGCGCTGTCCGTCACCGTGCGTCACCCGTATGGCGCCATCCGTCAACGTCCGTAAACCCGTACGGCGCTGTCCGTCACCGTGCGTCATCATGCGTTATCATATGTGAGTTATTTGCATACGATACCGTACGGGTTACGGACGGCGTCGTATGGGTGACGTACAGCGCCGTAGCACAACCCTAACAATTCATGTACGCACGATAAGCAAGCATTTCAAGCAGATAAAACAGTAAAAAGAAAATACAAATGAGCATAAACTAAAAAGAATAGAAAAAATGAAAAGGGTAAGAAAAAGAATAAAAATAAAAAATACAAACGACTTAAAATTAACTGATGTTTTTCGTTTCATGTTTCGAGTAAAACGTTGCAAATACTGAATTTTAGAATTGTGCCCGGACGGAAACCAAGCCGTTGCGAGCTGTATCGATGGTCTGTGTGGACAAGGTTACACGTGTGTTACCGGAAATCTATGTTGCGGAACCGGAAGCGTAAAACGTTGCAAATACTGAATTTTAGAATTGTGCCCGGACGGAAACCAAGCCGTTGCGAGCTGTATCGATGGTCTGTGTGAACAAGGTTACACGTGTGTTACCGGAAATCTATGTTGCGGAACCGGAAGTGTAAAACGTTGCAAATACTGAATTTTAGAATTGTGCCCGGACGGAAACCAAGCCGTTGCGAGCTGTATCGATGGTCTGTGTGGACAAGGTTACACGTGTGTTACCGGAAATCTATGTTGCGGAACCGGAAGTGTAAAACGTTGCAAATACTGAATTTTAGAATTGTGCCCGGACGGAAACCAAGCCGTTGCGAGCTGTATCGATGGTCTGTGTGGACAAGGTTACACGTGTGTTACCGGAAATCTATGTTGCGGAACCGGAAGTATGTTTGCTGTTTGAGACGGTTCTTTTGTAAAACGCTAACATAATTATCTGGTGTTTTTTTAATTAGTTGGCGAACTAAACAGCGGCTAAGATCATGCAATAGCTTTCTTTCATGCGTATGGCGTTCAGGTAACTCATGTCTTATACTTGTTTCCCCCATTGTGTTAACAATACTTGCGTGAGGCATGCAACCACGGGATAGGTGATGAACTACAAATTTTAGTTAAGAAAACATTTCTATTCCCATTTTGCCGCAAATGATAATAGTTGCACGCCCGTAACGCCCCGGCTATGGACCCGGCGTGTTGAAACCGCAGAAATTATTCACGCATTATGGAGATTTTTTCGCTGTTGTTGCACATTGAAGATACCTGGTGCACGCATGTTATTGTGGAAGTTGCATAAATAACAATGATCCAACGTATTATTTTTTTCAGCAGGATGTCCTGCGGGTTCCACGGCGCAAGGCACATGCATTAATGGACTATGTCCTGATGGATTTCAGTGTATGGTAAACGGAAACGTTTGCTGTAGCCAAACTGCAACCGGAACTAACGGAGTTGTGGTACCACAGCCAACTACACGTAAGTTCGTTGAGTTTTTCCCGCTGTTTAGCTGATAGCTGTGTTTCTTTGGACGGAATCAATTATGAATTGTACTTAGACAACTTCATGGTATTTCGGGCCATTAACCGCTTTTTACATTCAAAGTATTGTCACTGAACAAATGTTAGATTTGTTCAATCTATTCTATCATTTGTTTACATAAAATTATAAGCACAAAAATTTGCTGGAACGATGCCCAAATTACGTATGTTGCATAAAGAAACAACAATACTTTTGTAATCGTGCGTTCAGAACGTTGTCAAGACGGTTCAATTGCAATAAGCGAATGTACCAATGGACTGTGTACTGCTGGATATACTTGTGCAACAGATACTAATATTTGTTGTCCACTCTCAACTTCGGCTGCCCAACCTGGACAAGGGTCCGTTAGTGGTATACCCGTTCGAACGCTGATTACTGGGCAAACTGCCAGACAAGGTTAACGCAAAATTTCTCACCCAAATTCACTATGATTTTTTTGCTGTGCACCCTTTAATTCCTTTCACCAATGCATGCAACCCCCCCCCCCTGCGAATTGTTAGCCATTAGTTCACGAAGTAATGGATCATATCTGTTTTGGTTATGGTGTGTTTCGGATATTGTGCTCCTACGTTGTTGCTCTGGAAACAACGGCCAATGTTACGCTGAGGGGCGTAAGATTATATAAGCATTTCGTAAGCCTAAGTCTCTCTTTTAGCTTAGCATAAGGATAAGCGTAAACGAAGCCTTGACCTAAGAATAAATCTAAGCAAAAATTAGCGTAACCGTTTAAGCTGACTTTGTTGGAGTACCGCGGAAAACCTTTACGCCTCTCAAAGTGACATAAGCCAAAACAAGGATGTCTGCGGGGTTAGGTCGTATCAGCCAGGTTGAGTCACAAACTTGTCAAAAAGTTTTTGCGCTTGGCGCGAAAATAAACTAAAGTTTAAAGATGGGTGGGCTCATGCCATAGGTTGGCAATGTAACCGCCGCGGAATACCGCGTGATTGGTTATATACTGATCATTTCCTAATACCAGGGGATAATTTTCAACTTAAGTTCAACGAATACTCTTAAATACGCCAATTGAATCGCGGTTTATTTGAATTTTTGCAATTTCTGTGAATATAAATTGTGAAATCTTTTAATTCGGTTCAATTCAACCGACGAAAACTTTGTTGTCCAGTGCTCCTGAGATCCTTTTAGTTGTCGTTTATCTGTATTTTAGTATCTACAATACATGATGTTCGATGTTACGCAGGACCGGAACAGCCACCCCCATATCTCCCATTTGGGGGGCACCCCTAAAGGTACCCCCAGCCTAACCGGCTGAAACAAAAACAGTTTAAGTTTTAAAACGCATCTGGCTTCTCGCTCGCTTCCCTCCCGAGTTCGGGTACCCTCATTCTGGAATTGGGGGGGGGAACCCACACCCCTGACTGCTCCGGCACTGGTGTTGTGACACTTAAAAGAGTGACCCTTTTGCAAATTTTGTAAACGCGCAATTTTTCTGGTTCGGGGGTTTTATTCGAACCACCTAGCCACGGTTCTATCTACACTGGTGTTTCATATAAGGGCGTAACTAATATCAAAATCAGGCTAAACTTAGCATCGCTAACTAAGCAACGCTAAGACGTTGTCAACCGATGATATTTAGTCTGGGGGGTGGAGAGTAATTGTGTTACGTCTCTCGCGTTATTTTTCCCCTATAACAAGAGTCGACGGGATTTCGATTTACTTTGTTATTTTAGTTCGTTGTTCAAACGGAGGTAACCCGATTGCAACATGCAATTCGCGTTATGGTTGTCCGACTGGTTATGCATGCGTCGCTAGTTTTTGTTGTCCACTGGGTGCAAGTGCTGGCAGTTATAGTAAATTGCAGGTTTTTCTAGGGGACCTATCTTGTAAAGTAAGCTTAAGCTTTAGACCAATTTTTTGCTTAGGTTTAGGCTTAGGCTTAGGCATAAGCGTAAGTTAATTCTTACGCATAGGCTTTGTCTTATACTGTACGTAAAATGAGGCTTAAGCAGGGCCGGAGAAGCCACCCCCCATACCCCCAACTGTGGGTGGCCCATCCGTAAAGGGGGCCCCACGCTAACCGGTTGAAACAAAAAACCGCTTAAGTTTTAAAATGCTCCTGACTTCTCGGTCGCTTCGTTCCCGAGTTTGGGGGGCCACCCTGGAATTTACGGAGAGCCCTCACCCCAGCCTGCTCCGGCACCGGTCTTACGAATAACCTTATACTACTGTTATGGCCTTATTTTCTACAATAGCCAGCAGTTTTAACCTTTCAAGTCGAACAGTAGCAATAAAAGTTTCACTATGACCTACGGAAAAAATAGATTTCAAAGTTTTAGCTCGACAAGTCTGGTGCAGGGAGGGATACATATTGCGTTTATTCATAGATTAACCTTCCTTCCCATTGGTTTTCGTTTGTTTCTTGATTTTAGTTATTTTTGAACACTTCTTAATATTTTTTAATTTGAACGAACTTTCGACACACTATGCTCTACTTTAAAACTTTTCACGGCCACGTTGCAGCATTCACTTATTTCAGTTTAAAATATACATTCGAGTATTTTCAAATATGAATAGCACCTATCACCAGTTAGTGACTGAATTTGTAAATTTTTTAACAAAGTAGTAAATTCAAAAGTTCGAAATTTAAGTAGTTCATGTAAAGATACGGGGCGGAACGTTTTTTGTCTGTGAGACTACAATAGAGTATTAGCTTAAGATGTAAACTAATTTTTTGTTTAGGCTTACGCTTAGGCTTAACTTTTTCAATGTAGAAAACTCAAGAGTGTGAAATTTAAGCAACTCATGTAAAGATGCGGGGCGGAAAGTTTTTTCTGTGAGACTATAATAGAGGATTAGTTTAAGCAGTAACAAAATTTCTTTGCTTAGCCTTTAGGCTTAACAATATGCTTATACTACTGTTACGGACCTGTTCTATACATTGGCCAATTAAGCAAACTTTTCGAACAACTCACTTTGGCTGCTTACTCAATTATACTTGTAAAATTTGCTTGTGCAAGTGAAAGTTTACGTTTCACGCAGCAAAAACAAATCACTAGTTTTCCAGGTGTCTGCCCGGATCGATCTCAGCCATTAGGGCCGTGTATTTCTGGCCTTTGTATTTCGTCTCACTACTGTACGTCAGACTATGTTTGCTGTCGAAAATCGTATCCAATCCCTGGTCCCGGTTCGTATCAAGGTAAATGGAGTGTTGAAAAATATTTGGTTACGCTTGTATCATCTCAAAAAGCACCCTAATCAAATCAACTTCTTTGATGACATTTACAGCCAATACTTTCAAAGTTGTGTCGCAACGAGCACCAGTTGGTGATAGGTTTTCGCACAATACGAACTAAACCATCACAGACAGCGTTCAAACTTGGCACATTTTCGGGTTTACTGGTTATTATAACTTTCATGTCGGCCGAATTTGTCAGATCCGCGCAGCGTTCGTAGTTCGTTTGTTTGAAAACTGATTTACAAACTGGTGGCGGATGCTATACATAATTGAAATTGTGGCTTTAGCCAAAAAGATAGAGATAAGCTATTAAGTTTGTTTGCCGCTGTAACAATAATTTATATCATTTTATTTGATATGGTTCATGGTACGCCAAAAATGCAACGTGCGCTGGGTATATTCTTTCCTACACGAGAAGTGTTCAATTGCATACTGTTGTCAGCGGAATAAAATTTCGTTTAGATGAACTTACACTTGACTTTCCTAAATCTAGAATCCTGTTAGATTAACTAAACTAAACGTTTGCTTGCATTCAACTATAAAATAGAACAAACATTCATATTTTCAAGCACGTATAGCAACTTTCACTGAGAGTTAGCGCTAGGTTTTCGAGCTGACGGTCTCTGCTATGCGCAGATCTCAAAATTTGTCACAGGAGTAGAATAAATCAAACGCGAAAATGCGCTTAAGTTTTATCGTCGCAAGTATTTGATTTGAAAGTTGCAAGACGTATCACCAACTAGCGATAGGTGCTATACATATTTGAGAATATGGCTCTAGGTTGTAGAATGTGGGTATGTTTTTATTTGATCTCTTGCATGCTTTGTTTTGAGTTTTAACAATTTCGTCTGCGAAATCTAATAACGGATATCGCAAAAGTGTTGTATTATCGTAAAATTCGTGTTGAAATATTTTGACACAAAGAACAATTTTGAACGATACCATTTTGACCGTCAGAAAACGCGCAGTTGTGGAAGAGGGTTAGAAGCCCAACCCAGCGCATTGCGATTTTTTAATTGGACTTTTTAATTTTTTTGATTAACGCAACAGATCGCATAGTTCCAAATTTTGATTGTATCCCGTTTGGTAAATCTCCAATGCCTCACTGTTCGTCAGCTACATGCTTTTCTTCGCAAAACACATGATAAACATGGTTTAAGTAGTGTTGTAACTTAAATTTCTCCTTTGAAGCCACGCTGAAGCCGAAAATAATGTGCAAAATACTCATTTGAATGTGTCTATGCCGTTAGGGCGAAATTAGCACTATTTCGCGATGTAACTCTGAGTGACATGTGGGTAAAGATTTTTTACCCGACCCGTGTTTACCCCACCCGCGTTTACCCGACCCGTGTTTACCCGACCCGCGTTTACCCGACCCGTGTTTACCCGACCCGCGTTTACCCGACCCGCGTTTTACCCATGCGAACAAGAATTTTTTACCTGCGGGTATATCCACGCTAAAAAAAATTACCAACGTCCCAGAAGTTATTACCAACGTCCCAGAAGTTAAACCAGTGTTTTAAAGATCGCTGGTTGTGATTTGCACTTTAATGAAATTTTGCACTATAGCTCCGATGAATTTTACTCATTAAAGTTTAGTAGAAACAACAAAAGTCACCGAACTTTTGGTTTGTCAACGCTCACTGACTAGCTTAGTTAATTAATAGAGTGCGTTTCGCACCTTAGCACATAAAAATTTGGCACGGGTAAAAAACTGTCACTCTTTTAACCCGCGTGATACAAATCTTTACCCACGGGTATACCCGCGACTGAAATTTTGTACCCGACCCGCGTTTGTCCGTGGGTACCTGCGGGTAAAGTTGCACTGTGCTGTAACTATTATTCAAAAATGGAACAAAATATAAATTAATATATATTATTTTTATGTTTATAATATATATTATTTTTATGTTTATAATATTTCAGGTACCGTTTGCCCAAGCGGTGAGCAACCGTTAGGCACATGTATCAACGGCCTTTGCGGCTCTGGTTACACGTGCGATGTGAACCTTCAAATCTGTTGCCCAACCACCCAACCTACCGTTGGTCCTACAACTAACCGATACGGAGCTCCAGCACCTTATCCTGTCAATCCTAACCCGTACCAACCTCAAACACTTGCTCCACCGGTATACCCCATAATCCAGCCCTCTCCCATAGTTCAGCCCTATACTTCAGCGCCCTTAATTTACCCCAGCGCTACTGTCATACCAGCAACCACCCCTAATCCTTACGGAGCACCGCAACCAATAAACCCTGTAGATCCGTTAGAGTCTCTGTCGTACGGACCGAGCAATATTCCCTCTGGAGGGTACGGAAGCAAACCAAGTCCGTCGCCTTATGAACCTGTCCAGCCTTCAGGAAATATTTACGGCAACGCAGGGTCCAATACCCATAACAGAGGCTCGTCAAACTATGGAGGATCAATGCCAACGCCTTACAGCCCAGGAACGATATTAAGTGGGCCTAATTTCTCTATTCGATCGTCAGTGCGAAAATCAGAGCCAGAAATACGTTCGGTGATGTCAAGTAAGCGCATGGCGTACAGGTTGGGCGCAATTGCTTACTATATTCATTATCTTGCAAAGTTTAATCTCGGCTCTCAGAGACGAGGGTAAAACGAGGCTCAAAATATCTTCGAAAAATGTTGGGCCCTTTTTAGGAAAACATTTAGCTGAACTTGAAAGTCGTGCAAAGTTTTCTTGGTCGCTTTGTGAAAATTATTTTCCACCACCATCTGTACCCTTGGCATATTGATCTGGCTAGTGGATCCATTTAAATTATTCATTGTTGTTCTGGGGGAGGCTATGGCAAACGTCCGTAGCACTGATTCGTATCCAAGGCGCCAGATAGGGAACATGCCCCTTCTCAAACTTCTTAGAGAGACAAGAAAAAAGATCCAGGCTTTGTCTGCTGGATTTTTGAGTTAAAAATATAGTTTTACTATTCCGAAATGAAATCTTGGCCATATTTCTGTTTATCGCAACGGTCAATAGTTATTGAACAACTGTGAGCTCGCTTACTATACGACATTCAGCACCGAGCGATAGATGCTATACTCTACTGAGAATTAAAATTTAAAACAAATTGGTTTAAGAGAACAAGTTCAGTGCAGGGCTCATATTCTCAAATGTGTAAAGCAACAATCATCAGTTTAGCAATAGGTCGTCAAATTCAGTAACTATTGAAGTTTTTTTAACTGTGAATTGGTACATGAGTGCGGCGAATAATGTACGAAAACTGTGGTTAATTTTGAGCCACAGTCTTCATGAGTTCGCAATTTACAGGACGTATCATTTTATGGTGATAGGTGCTACACGTATTTGAAAATATGGGTCCAGGTCATGAGATGCCGAAATATGCAAAACCGTTTTCAAATCCGACCAATTTTGAACGAATGACCTCTAATCGGGCTCAAAAATCGAAATATAGACCTGAACGCCAATCAATTTGTGGTTTTATTTATCGACCATTTTCAGATCTGTGCCCACCCGGCAGTATTTCCGACGGAATCTGCATTAGCGGATTGTGTGCGTTGAATTTTGTTTGTTTGAACAATATTTGTTGCTCGAACGTCACTGCAGATGTATTTCCAAGTAAGCAAAAGTTTTGTAAAAACTTTGGATTTGGCTTTTGAATGGACACCTCGAAAACGCACGTGAACAAGTAAACATCAGAGTGTAAACCGGATATTCGTTTCCGTTTACGATAAAAATCAGCATCCGTTTGTGTTTCCGTTATTTAACTGTCGCTGGACGTAAATTTTCAAAACGATCTCCGCAAACAGTCAAAAAGTCCATGAGAATTGCCTGCCCATTAAACATCCGGGTTGTTAACAAATTACTACTTTCACGAAGGGGTCTTCCAGTGACAGATCTAAGACTTATCGGTGGGAGAATCCGATATCAACTTGAACATCGACACGAAACTCTTGTCACCGTTTTGTAGTTGATTTCTTAGTTGCAAAAAATTATAAAGCTCGGAGCCCGGTGGGAGAATCCGATCCCTAGATTCCGCATTGATCTGTCCTTGGGGTTTTTGAGTAATTTTGAACTACAAATAGTAAATGTGAAATTGCCAGCGAATGTTTCATGAGAAACTTCAGCTGTCTTTGTTTAAATCAATAAACAATGTATAATGGAAAAATTTTCAATTACAAAACCATTGCGGCATAGGGTATACGGTCTGTGTATAGAACAGGGCCGGATCGTTTTCCGATGTGGCGGTAATAGAGTCAGTTTAAGTTTTAGACTAACTTTTTGTTTAGGCTTTGGCTTATGCTTATGCTTAGGCTTAAGAATATGCTTATACTCCTGTTCCGGCCCTGTTCTAAACATGGGTCGATTATACAATGAGCCACACTGCGTACGCCCGATCTCAGAAATAAACTTGAAGTGATTTGATTGTTTTTCAGAAGGAGACCCGACACTGATCAAGCTTGGGCCGATCCGGCCTGTTCATTCAGGGACCGGACCTTTGTTGCCTGGAATGGATTTGCTGTCGTGTCCACGAGGCGGAACTCCGATGGGCCAGTGTGTCGCAGGTCTTCATTGCCCTACCGGATACCGGTGCATTTTAGGACGCAATCTGTGTTGTCCAGCAAGCATACGCCGTAGAAGTAGGTCTTGTATAAATGGCGTTTCGTATAACATTTTATAAGTAAGTAAGTGAATAAATTAATTGAAACTAATTCGCCGTTGTTAGCAGCTTTTTAAAAATTTTCTTTGCTGGACTTAGCAGACATATGACGACAAGGGCTATGCAGATATAAAATAATGCAATTTCCACAATGTCATGCGTACACCAGATAACAGTGTCATGGACACTGAAGCTTTTGGGTCTTTTCGATTATCCCCTCCAGCTCGCGTTTGCCCAACAGTGGTCGGATTTTGGAAATTTTTGCATAATTAAGCGTTTAAAGATTTGCTCTGATCATGTCACACCCAAATTTGAATTTTTGAAAAATTCGATTTTTTATGTTTGTCAAACTTTTTGATAAAAATTTTTGGGTCCCAAGGAGAGTTCTTGGAGACCTTAAAAATCTAACTTTTCTAAAATACAAATTTTGCCGCGGAATTATCATGGGAGGCCATGAGAAGCTCAAATATGCAAAAATTTTCAAAATCCAACCACTTTTGTGCAAACGCGGGCTAGGTGGGGATAACCGAAAAGATCCAAGCTTTCAGTATCCGGAACCTTGAAACCAAAAAGCTTCAGTATTTTCTTGGCTTCAGCGTGTTCAACACTGAAGCTTTTTTGGCTTCATTGTCCATCACACTGCACCCATAAAACTTTACGTGGTTTCCGCATGATATTGTGAAAGTTGCATACGACCGATTTGATTTGACAATATGCGTAAAACCAAAAAGCTCATTAATCTATAAACTGTGGTATATGTTTCGTAAAACTTATCAGCTTTATAGTACGACAAGCAACTTTAAATGAAATTTATTTGGGCGCGGGTAAGCTATTTAGCCATCATTGAAATTTCTTACGGTACCAACCGGAACGATCGATACAACATAGGAAGATTAATATTGTGTCTTATCAAAGGTATTGTTGTATTTTCAGTGCCTTCACAGTGTCCATTTGGTGGCAAAGCGTTGAAAACCCCGAGTTTTTGCCTAAAAACAACCGAATGTTCTTTGGGATATTTTTGCAGTGAACTCAACTCGAAATGTTGCCCGGAACCTGGATCCGCAGTTACAGGTTAGTTGATTGGAAAATAAACCGCCTTTATTTATATATTTTAAGTTGATTTTAGATCTTCAAGTCTTTCAAAGTTAACATTGTAAAGTTGATTCGTTGGAAAGGTACACATAACTTATATCGAATTAAAACTTGTAAATTTTTTTGTAAGATGTTAATTTTATAATACGATTTTCAAACCAAATTCATGTAAATTTTTATCAAGAGCCAATGAGCATACACAAAGATTAAGCTTTAAAATAGTCTGCCGAATTCAAATGCCTGCATATTATCTGCAGCCAGTACAAAGTCACGTTTTCATTAGGCTATACCCTTCCGAAATGAAATCTTGGCTGCCAAGGGCGGATCCACAGGGGGATTGGGGGACGCATCCCCCCACCGGCTGCCGAGTATAATTTTTAGGGTTAAAATCAAACTTACAATGCAAATCTTTGTTCCGATATCTCAAAATTTCATCGTTGTTTCGGGGCTTTGCCCGAAACTTAGCACAACTAATTTTTTATATGTTTTGGCAAGTTTTAAAATGAGTCTGGCTTCTCGCTTGCTTCGCTCACGAGTTTGGGGAGAGCTCCAACTCCTGTCTGCTGTCTGCTCCAGTACTGCGAGCAATTTTCTCAAGTGTGGGGGAGGAATAAAAAATGATAATTTGCCTACAGAGAGGCTGCCCCATCTGCATCAGTCTGACTATGATAATTTGCCTACAGAGAGGCTGCCCCATCTGCATCAGTCTGACTATGATAATTTGCCTACAGAGAGGCTGCCCCATCTGCATCAGTCTGACTATGGCCTTTATATCCTATGCGCGAACGTAAGCATACACCTAAACTTTCCCCACCAGAAATTTCTCGATCCGCCACTGCTGCCTACCCACTTGCCAGACATCTCTGTTGCAATATTTCAGAAACATGCCCAGATGGCAATATTCCGGTGTCAAACTGTTCAACGCGGATCGATAGCCGATCAGAATGCGCCGCGTCACTCGTTTGTGTCACAGCCGAAACAGGCAACAGAATATGTTGTCCTCAAATTGATCGCGGCGGCGGTAAGATATTTCCGATGCAGGGTCGTTGCCAGCAGTTCATTTCGGAAAAATCTATATATTAAAGCTGGAATGCCTCACATACGTATTTTGTTCAACTTTGCAGCATTAATTTGTTTACAATGTTGCTTCTAAGAACAGAAATGTGATTGCTTTCTGAAGAGAAAATTTGTGTATTCGCTATCTTTTGCGCATTGCGCAAAACTGGCTGGCTAGTGTACTTAATAGTTGTAGCGCGGCGTTGCGTTCTAGCGAGAAATGGTTTTGAATCAATTAAGTTTTTAAGATCTCTAGAACACGTACGAGCCAAAGTTTCAATTCACCTGAGAATTGCCTCATGTTAAACAAAAATTTTGGAGACTTCTAAGATCCAGAAGGATACTCTGTATAGTCTGTTAAGGTTCTTTTCTCTAGTTCAGAAATTTTGATAGGTGGTTCTATCCCCACTATTCCTTCAAATCTCTGCCCCCTGCTCTTGAAGACAGTTTGTTAACGTTGAAGCATGCAGAACCTCATTTATTTTAATCATTTCGTACTCAGAATGTCGAGGGTGTATGTCCATTGTATAAAACAACACTCATGCACTGCACTGTAACTTTCAGTGAATTGATTTTACTCAGAAAGAGTTGAATCACTGAGTCTGAATTAGGTCTTGCAGAACTCAAAATTATGAGCTTTCTTAGATAAATAATCAACTCACCCGAAATTGAATAAGCTCACAGTGAGTTAATGTTTACTGTTATTAACTCAGAAATCACCAGAAATGTCTGATTCGTTCTCTGAGTTGATTACTAATCAACTCACTGCAATTTACAGTGTGTGTGTGCTTGTTACGTTTCGTTTTGATCCCATTGAAATATGCAAAAATAAGCGAAATCTTGCGGTATCTGGAGAAACACAGGTTGACAAAAGGTGGAAAAAGAATGAAAATACATTTAGGTAATAGTATCCAGCTTAGCCTGTAGTGACAACTGAACCAGGAATGTGTAAGCCAAGGTACACACCATAGACCTAACGAAAAGTATATTATTTTATAGATCTTGACGAACTGAGTTGATCGGTGTCATTTATATGGCTGCGCGCCAGGTTGTAAACTTAGAGCATTGAAAAAATTGCATTGTTGAATTCAGCTCGTCGAGATCTATCAGATATGCCACTTTTAGGGGAGTCCAAATTTCGTTGTTCCGCAGAATGCGGGACTCAGATCCACTTGAAGCATATAAGCAATATTTGGCTCTCGCCTATTGTCCGAAATAGCCTAAAGCATTTAATGACTGCATAAACATAATGTTAAGCTTTACTTATGCCAATATCTACTTAGTCCTAAAGTTATGCTAAAATCTGAAAGTTTCGAGAACTGTGGGGGTGTGAAGGTACCAGAGTGTTCAACGTTTTAAGTACAAGATGAACAAAATCGGGCTCTTGAGCAATAAAGCATGCCTAATAGATATATTTGTAGGTGCATTTCTTATTACATGGATTCAAAATTAATGTTTGCATGTGGGATAGCTTTTGCCAATAATGGTAGTTTGGGAATAATTATATATGGCATGTTTAAATATACAGCTTTTTAAAAAAATTTTTCAAGCCATCGGAACGCAGTTAATAGCATGAGCTTGAATAAGTTTCTATTTCAAAAACCAATCTGTAATTCAGGCCAATTACTAAACTCTAAAGTATAACGCATGCTGATTGGCTGCCAATAAAGCGTCTAATCATATCATTGCATATGATTATAATTTGACAGTCAGTCTAGTAGTAGGGTTTTTTTCTACCAAACTGCTATTAGGCTGAAATTGAAATCCACGTCGGTGCAATTAGTAATTGGCCTGAATAGCAGTTTACAGAGTGTAAAGCAGTAAAAATAACGGAAACAGAACCGGAAGACGGATATTTACGGATGTTTCAACGCCTGTTATGTTGTAAAACCAATATATACAAATGTAATATGCAAATAGTTGCTCGTCTAATTAAGATTTTATGGAAAAATAGCTAAATCATAAAATTGTGGCTGAAATTTGATGTTTTTTGCTTTCAATCGAACAATTACAGCGTACCTGTATTGAAAGAACCGAAAATATTTCAAGTGAGTTTCAACTATAACAATAAAAATAGCGGTAGTTTCGGTATTTCTATAACGAAAAGCAAAAAACGGAAGCGGAAACCGATTTTGACGGGAAACGGATATTCTATTACACCCTAGCAGTTATGCGCAATTAATTTAGCATTGCTGAACACGCATGATGCGACACAATATGCAATTTTGTATAGCGTGATCCGTTTTCTAGCTACACCACCTGATCGCTTTCGAGACACACAGGCGCCACTCAAATCCGCCGAGGCTTTTGATGAAACTGAACATTCCCAGCCATTACGTCGCCCTCTCCATGGAAAATTTTCCCAGCTCGCTGATTCAGCAGACTTGTTGTCAAAGTCGTCCACCGGAACAGCTTCCCATATCCGGTTAGGGTCATACCGGATACTGCCACATTTATCGCCCGCGTGGATTGATTGCGTTGTAAGTCGTCAGGCGACTACTTCCGGTGAAACATCCTGTCGACACGATTCTGAATGCCCTGAACGTTATCGATGCTATAGTCGCGCTTGTTGCCGATTTGATCCAACCACTAGGATGAAGAGTACAACAGACTTGGACCATAAAGTTGTCGCCGAAGGTGAAATGGGAGGCAGTGAATTTAACTTTAGTGGCTCTGACGGATTCAACCGGGGCTATTCAGACACATAGTTTTCCTCAACATGACGCAAAATCGAAATTTGTTTTACGATTTAGTGCTAAAATTATGTTTGGCTTCTCGTACACTTCGCTCGCTTGCATTTGTTCACAAATATTTATCGATGCATGATCGCATTAGCATTTTATATGTATCAGGTGAAACGCTTAGGAGCCGGTCAAAATTAGTTTTATAGGCCGGATCCTTTTAAACCTACGCAAAATGATCATTCCCATACAAAACAAGGTGTATTTTCAATGGGCATTACATTTCTGTGCCCGTAAGTCTAAGTCGACTAAATTTCGTAATCAGACGTGAGATAGAACCGACAATTTGTCGCCCACATTTAGGCTCCTGGTGGTGCTACTACTTGTCGTGCGACGCCGACCGTCGTGGTTCGTCATCGTACGTTGTCGTGCGTCACTATGCGTAACCGTACGAAACTGCAGGGTGACACACGGTGAGTCACGGTGACGTACGGCGTTCCGACGAACGGCACCGGAAGACATTAAAAACCGTTAACAAGTACAGCGCCACGCTAAGGCTTGGGCTTATGATGATGCTCAGTTAAGATATACGAGTTGTAGATTATGTCGCTTGGATCCAGACTTTTAACAGTTTGTGGTACCTGTGCCCAGATACCATCAGTACCTGTTTGGGAAACTGTGAACGGACCAAATTGTTTTACAGGGGAGACACGGTACCAATCCTTTTGTACAATTCCCCCAACATTTATCTTTAAAGCTTAAGATTAAGCTTAAGCTTAGGCTTAAAGGAAAGGCTTAGGAAAAACGGTCATGTGGAGCAACCGCCAGACAACCATTGGTATCAAACCACAGACATCTACGCGTGCGTTAGCCAAAATTTTTTTACTATAAATTCCTGGTTAGTGGTGTTCAGAACAGTGGAGGGTACTCAACCGATGTAACTGTACCAAAAAGTATTAAAAAATACGATATTGGGACTAAAGCCCAGCCATAACCCCATTATTTATTAATTGGATTGCACCTCAAAATCTTAAATTGATAAGGGTTGCGCTATACTTTTGTTGACGTCCGACAGCGTCCGTCACCCGACCGGCACCGTCCGTTACCGGCGGTATCGCACGCAATTAACTCACATACGATACTGTGTAGTGCCGGGCGGTGTCGAACAGTGACGGACGGTGCCGGACAGCGCCGCACACGTCAAGTATAGCGCAACCCAAATAGCAGAAAAGGTGAGAAGAGATTTGTAACAAATGGAAACAATAGTAATTAAGAAAACTGCAGTCAAAATCGCAATTTTTAATGGAAATCAAAAAGTGTTACAGTAACCTTTTAGGTATGTTTTCAATAGTACTTAATAAGCGATTCAGCTTAGTGTGTACCCAAAAATATTGTGGATGCTGCATACCAATAGTATATTTGAAAATATACACTTCAAATTTCAGAGCCAGAAACAATTCCGCCAACCGGTCACTGCTTATTCGGCAGTCAGTGTATTGGATATCGTTTGGGCCTGTCGACTTGTTTCGATGACCGCTGTGTTTGTGTTCCTCCGGCTGAAAATCGAGGGGGTTACTGTAGAAATTTACAACGTTTCCATGCTGATTTTATTAAATCAGGTTAGTGACAGTATGGAAGTACATACAGACCCGTATTCAGCTCACCTTGTTAGAGGAGCAAGCAAATTTTTCACGAGGATCATATCAGGGTTTTCGATGATTTACAAGCAAGGTTGAAAATTTACTAGAGGAAGAAGAATTTTTGCCAGAAAGGAGCTGAGTCCTTAAGCAAAAAATAGTCTACAGCTTAAACTTAGTATATCACAGTCCCACCGAACGACATTCTGACCCTGATCTTTACGGGGGTTATAACTTTTATTTGGGTAAACTGATGTTAATCTAAATATTTCTTTTCAAGCAATTGTAGCTGCAAGTTGCATTTGCAAGTTTCTGTTGCAAAACTAGCAGACGTCAGAGTTCACTATACTTAAAACATCTGAACGAGCAGTGTTCAGGCAATACAATTTTGACTCTCAACGACGCACATGTTAGTTTGATAAGAGTAGAACTTTACCGCGGAACAGCAATAAAGTAAGCTTAAGCTTTAGACTAATTTTTTTATTTCAGATCAAAATTCTTCCGCTATGTTGCGTCCTCAAAAACAATGCAGATCTCAAAGCGATTGTTTGGCAGCTGAAAAATGCATTTACAATAAATGCCAACTTGGTATGTGACGTTTTAAGCAATTTTTTCCGAATGCAATTTATAAACGAAGCATCAGCGTGTATGCAGTGTCAATATGGTAACATATTTATGACCAATGCTTTACCTTAAAATTTCAGCTCTCTACCCTGGCGAATCGGGCTGTACAACATCAAAAGATTGCCAAATTATGTGCAAATCCGCCGTTTGCAAGTCTCCTTCACGTGGACACGGATCCGAAGGCCGTTCGGTATGCGAATGTTCCCACGGTCTGGTTCGTTTCAATCATCGATGTCGTAAGTTTTAATTGTGTCACAAACAGATGTTTAATGCCACCGCTTCGTAGCCTTCAATTGCAATAGAACAAGCATCAGCCAGCGGCATAGCCAGGACGTTATTCGAAGTTTTTCCGTGGGATTGCAATAGAATAAGCATCAGCCAGCGGCATAGCCAGGACGTTATTCGAAGTTTTTCCGTGGGATTGCAATAGAATAAGCATCAGCCAGCGGCAGAGCCAGGACGTTATTCGAAGTCTTTCCGTGGGATTGCAATAGAATAAGCATCAGCCAGCGGCATTAGCCAGGACGTTATTCGAAGTTTTTCCGTGGGATTGCAATAGAATAAGCATCAGCCAGCGGCATTAGCCAGGACGTTATTCGAAGTTTTTCCGTGGGATTGCAATAGAATAAGCATCAGCCAGCGGCAGAGCCAGGACGTTATTCGAAGTTTTTCCGTGGGATTGCAATAGAATAAGCATCAGCCAGCGGCAGAGCCAGGACGTTATTCGAAGTTTTTCCGTGGGATTGCAATAGAATAAGCATCAGCTAGCGGCAGAGCCAGGACGTTATTCGAAGTTTTTCCGTGGGATTGCAATAGAATAAGCATCAGCCAGCGGCATTAGCCAGGACGTTATTCGAAGTTTTTCCGTGGGATTGCAATAGAATAAGCATCAACCAGCGGCATAGCGAGGACGTTATTCGAAGTTTTTCCGTGGGATTGCGATAGAATAAGCATCAGCCAGCGGCATAGCCATTATGTAATATTCGAGAGCATGTAAAACAGCCTTTACATACCGCCCTTGGTATAAGCTTTACATTGTTTTTTTCTGATTGGGCTTGAGCTGAAGCTTGGGCCTACGCTTTGTTATAGGCCTATCCTCTCGCAGACACGTTGGTTTAGGCTTATGCTTAGGCTCAAGATTATGCTTATGCTACTGTTACGCCTCTCAAACTACCATTGGCCCAACTTTGTCCAGTTAATACCAAGCTGTATATATCAATCATTTTGGTGGACTGAATGTTATTTGGTTCAATGCCATTAATTCTACTCATACATAGTTTGACTCATCCCTGAATGTATTCGGGTTAAAACAGATAATAATTTTATTTTAACTAAAATAAATTACAACAAGGTAACAAACTACATCTTTTGGTCAGAAAATCAATTTAACTTCGCTTTTTCGTTTTTGGAAACCACAATCCGTCCAATCCATACGAAAACCAAAAACCAAAACACTATAGCACCTATCATCAGTTAGCAATAGGTTTTCAAACACGCGACCACCGCTGACTGTGAATATAACATTTCGCACAGCGGTAGCGTAAGTTTAATTCAGAAAACGTGCTAAAATTTCAAAATAAACAGTTATTTAGCTCCGAAGTTGCAGAAGCAATCACCAGCTGGCGATAGGTAATACAATCGTAAAATTTTTAGTAAACAGAAAAAAAACGCAGTGCAATCCTATATTTTCATGCATATTCCGTATATTCTTAAAGGGAAAAAGCAATTTAGTTCGCATTAAAATGAAATCGACCTCCATGAAAGGTGGGGATTAGGCAAAAACACGAATCATGGTATATTTTGTGCCATGCAGAAGCCCATGCAGTTGCACACTCTTGTTAAATATCATGTACTCTTACTACGGTTGATTGTTTCAGTTCAGCGATGCCCTTCATCAACCAAGTTGTCTCCGGACGGCACCCAGTGTCTTGAATCTACATTCTCGTGGCTATTGCACGATAGTGTGTAAGTTTATGAAAATTTTAAATTTGTCTTACAAAAGCAGAATAAGAACGATTGCTTAATAATGGCTGGTTTTCTGAAACCTTACTTAAGGGTTTACACAAGTTATACTTAAGTGAGTACTTAAGTCGCCAACTCAAGTAGATACTTTAAATTTTTAAGCAACACCAAATAAGTGCCAAATGCCAGCCATTGTCATAGCAAGAAAGTATTCGTTTTGCTTTATATTAATGAGACACCGTATGAGTCTATAATTTCAATTTTAGACCTATATTAGTATTCTTGAACGGTTAATTTGTAATATATCAAATTTGGTCAGCCACTTAAATATTTACTTAATTTAAGTACGCTTTTAAAAACGACAAAATGGTTAAGTAATTACTTAGTACGTACTTAAGTACAAAGTCGTACTTAAGTGGAATTTTGGAAACCCAGCCATTGTTTCGCGTGATAAATACCACAAGCCAGGTTATACAGTGCCACATGACCACCGGGCACTCACGGGTAAGCGCGGGATCACATGACCACCGGGCACTCACGGGTAAGCGCGGGATCACATGACCACCGGGCACTCACGGGTAAGCGCGGGATCACATGACCACCGGGCACTCACGGGTAAGCGCGGGATCACATGACCACCGGGCACTCACGGGTAAGCGCGGGATCACATGACCACCGGGCACTCACGGGTAAGCGCGGGATCACATGACCACCGGGCACTCACGGGTAAGCGCGGGATCACATGACCACCGGGCACTCACGGGTAAGCGCGGGATCACATGACCACCGGGCACTCACGGGTAAGCGCGGGATCACATGACCACCGGGCACTCACGGGTAAGCGCGGGATCACATGACCACCGGGCACTCACGGGTAAGCGCGGGATCACATGACCACCGGGACTCACGGGTAAGCGCGGGATGGATAAGAGTTCTTTGACGCCAGTATGCACACACGGAATGACATTCACAGTGCGAGTAAAAATGTGTGATTATTTATCCGCCTAGAATTTTGGTATCAAACGACAGACGAGGTTTAACTGTATTTAGCCCTCAGTTGAAGGTTTTTAAAAAGAAACTTAAAGAATTAATTATTAACATCAGTGCGAAAAAATTTTAATTTCACAATTGGGACGTGATTTTAAATGCGTAGAGATATCTCACAGTCAACTTTAACTCTGGTACCAACAAAACTTATCTCGACATTCGTTTGGATATTTTTCAACTTCGGTTACACCCTGCCAGTTACTATTGCCTTTTATTGACGTAAACCGAAGCCGCCAAGCGCAACAATATATACAACTAAATTGCACAAGTTTTTTCTGAACACAAAAGACGAAACCTTTCGACTAAGCCTTTCTCGCATGAATATTTTCAATTTCATATAAGATGCACTTTCAAGGTAAGATTTGATCCGTAGTCTCTGGGGTGGGAGACGTTTACGATGATATCACTCAGCTATAGGAGCTTGACTATCGGGCCCAAGGGGGCTCTCACGTCCTGTAGAGCTTTTGGACTGCACAAATGTGTTAAAATTGTTAAACACTACTCATAGTGTCTGTGTTGCTCATTTATTACTTGTATTTAGTTGCTCATAGTATACTCTATGAGTTCAAGTGTTAAAGGAATTTTGCGCCGTACCTCCGTGGGTAAAAAAATAAATTTGCGCAGATATAACGCGCGCCGTGCAAACAAATCTTTACCCACTTAAACCTCTCTGTAGCCAAGAAGGATTTGTAGTTGTATTGTCATGGCTGTAGTAGCATTTTTAGCGGATTCAAAAGCGATAATAAACAGACTGAAGTATGTTAATGGTGCAATTTCTACTGCCAAATATTCCATATCACTGCCTCAGATTACAAGCCGTCGTTGTTGATTTATGGTTACTGTTTGACAGGATGTAATAACGGAACCGCAATGTTGAAGACCTTTTTTATACCCTTGGTCCACAAACTATTGATCTGTATAGTGATTATTTTATTATTTACAACGATGAAATAAATGTTATTTGAATAAACTTCAGTTGCCGAGAAGACGTTATAAAAGTTTGACCAAATAAATCAAAGTTTCGTTAATTTTTAACACTGGCTTCCATTCATTTAAATTGTAAAATTCTTCAAAAAATATGGGTCTGAAATTTTTTAAACTTTAAAGTTTCAAATTTAAGATACTGCTTCACACGCTTATCTTGTAAATATGTCTGAAATAGACGAATAATTTATAGTAAAATTTCGTGAATGTAACAAATTTATCTTTTAAACATTGCATATACGAGTATCTGAGTTTTTAAAACTATCAATGTCAAATGTCAAAAATTTTAGTAATATAAATTTAAAAAAGTCAGAGTTTTCAAATTTCAAGACAATTGGATGTTAACGGATGTCCGTTTCCGGTAACAATAACTATCCCATTATAGAAATGCCGGAATTTCTGTTATTTTTGTGCTCAAAATTAAGTTATAAATCACGTTACTATTTCGCAATTTTTCATTACTCATATGCTGCAGTTGTTCGATATGAAGACCACTTACGAAACTCGTTTGAATTTATGAAAATTTCAGTGCATCCACTATTTTTTCTTTAAAATTTTAAAAAGCCTATATGTTTATTTAAATATTATATATAATATATACATATATATATTATATATTGATGATACACTTAAAATTTTTATTATCATAGCTTGGAGGCAGATTTTCTCAGTGAAATCACAGTCCAAAACTATAGTTGATGCGAAATACCCTTCAAGATCATTTATTTGGTATATAAAGAACTATCATTACACATTGCACTCAAAAGCATATACTAACGAGTTTAGCTTTAGCACAATTTGTACCTTATGACCCGAAGTTTATGTTAGCAATTTTCGTCCATACAGGGCTTACTTCGAAAAATTTTTCTACCCGCTGCGTAAGAATCAAGTGTATATAGACTGCTGTAACTTGAACAATAATTGAAAACATTAATATTTTATAACTGATATTCAAATCAGGTTAAAACTTGGTGCGAGTACCCACTGAAAAGAATCTACGACAATTCGACGCCTAACGCGTTAACGACTAGCAGTCCAAGTGTGCCATAGCCTAAGAATACATCTAAGTATAATCCTTAGCAATCCTAAACCTAAAGGCTAAGTACACAGCAAAAAACGGTTAATCAAATTGACCCTTCTCCGAAATAGGGCCTACGGGACTACACAAACTGAGTCAGATTCGACTCCGCCAGAGTCAAACATGCCATTCAATGAGTTGAATTTTACTCTGACGGAGTCGAATTTGGCTCAGTTTGGATAGTTCCGCAGAGCCTATTTCGGAGAGAATCAATTTGACTCCCCATTTTTTGCAGTGTATAATGATGGGCAACGAATTATCGAATTGATGAAATTTCGGATTACAAGTTGTCGGGCGTTGAATTGTCGTGATACCCTAAAGTTTTGTTCAAACGTCAGTTACTGTTTTAACCAAACATTGGTTTAAAGCGAACTTAATGGAATTAGACTGCATAGCAAAGAATCCCCAACAGTCAAAAATTGAATACAATGTTTTCGAATATATTTACCTTATTTCTTTCACATTACTTTATACATTTTATCTTCGTTGGCTTAATTTGTTTATCTTCGTTGGCGTAATTTGTTTATCTTCGTTGGCTTAATTTGTTTATCTTCGTTGGCTTAATTTGTTTATCTTCGTTGGCTTAATTTGTTTATCTTCGTTGGCTTAATTTGTTTATCTTCGTTGGCTTAATTTGTTTATCTTCGTTGGCTTAAATTGTTTATCTTCGTTGGCTTAATTTGTTTATCTTCGTTGGCTTAATTTGTTTATCTTCGTTGGCTTAATTTGTTTATCTTCGTTGGCTTAATTTGTTTATCTTCGTTGGCTTAATTTGTTTATCTTCGTTGGCTTAATTTGTTTATCTTCGTTGGCTTAATTTGTTTATCTTCGTTGGCTTAATTTGTTTATCTTCGTTGGCTTAATTTGTTTATCTTCGTTGGCTTAATTTGTTTATCTTCGTTGGCTTAATTTGTTTATCTTCGTTGGCTTAATTTGTTTATCTTCGTTGGCTTAATTTGTTTATCTTCGTTGGCTTAATTTGTTTATCTTCGTTGGCTTAATTTGTTTATCTTCGTTGGCTTAACTTGTTTATCTTCGTTGGCTTAATTTGTTTATCTTCGTTGGCTTAATTTGTTTATCTTCGTTGGCTTAATTTGTTTTCGCCATCCTGCGGCCTAACTGCCTCCATACAAATAATTCGGTGATGCAGCTTGCATTTTTTGAAACGCAGATGCTGGAACAGAATTGAATCCACGCCATTTTTTGTCAAACTTCCGGGTTCGCTTGATGGATGGTTGTTCGTCCGAATTGGCTGTTGTCCAACTTTGCATCAAATACTGATGTGGTCGCAGCAATCGTTGATGAGTAAATAATCGCTTTGACGGCGGCGGCTCGTCTTCAAAATCGCTGGGAGCGTCGCCGATTGTAAACAAATCGTACGCTGGAAGCATTCCAAAATTTGGAGCCGGAACTACGGCAAGCACAAAGAGTGTTGCGAATATGCCAGCTAATAACATTTTTTAAGTTTTAAATTCCGCAACTATAAATATGGTTGAGTCTATAGTTGATTTTATAGCTGGTTAAAAAACAAAATATGCCTAGATTTAGATATCGCGTGGTAAAATTAAGCTTTTCAATATCAAATTTGTTTTTGCACTACCGGGTGTTTTATGTTCCGGCGATAAAAATTGGAGAAAGTATATTAAGTCAAACACTGGTTATCCGGATATGAAAAGTAACCGGTTCGCTGGATATCCAAAATGCTATTGTGTAAAAATATTTCGAAATAATTTACATTGTTTCACCACTAAAGTAGCTGGAGTTGACGAAGGGAAATTCTGTATTTAACCATGAATCAAAATATTTGCCTGATTATTCCATGACGATTAGCCGTTCGTCACCGTGCAGCGCCGCTCGCCATCGTGCGACGCCGTCCGTCACCGTGCGCTATCGTACGCAAATAACTCACGTACGACCGCCGTATGGGTGACAGAAGGTGACTGACGGCGCCATACGGGTGACGGACGGTGACGGATGGCGCCGTACGGCTAATGCACGGTGACGGACGGCGCCGGACGTCAAGTATAGCGCAACCCTTATTGTTGTCCCGTTTACGCAAACAGCCTCATTCGTTTCATAAGATCTTTTTAATAGTCTGAATTTTTATTTTTTATAGATTTCTGAACTGTTGATATAGTATTACATTTAGGTTCCGCAGTGAGTCCATATAAGATCACAAAAGGTGAACGTATATATTCAAGTCTTAAGAAATTAAAATCTAATTGAAATCATCTGGGGAAGGAGCCAAATCGGCGTTAGGTTCCGATACATTAAGACTACAGCAGGTCCTGAAAATTTGGATTAATATTACTTTTAATTATGTAACAACCAAAACATATTCCTAAGCTTAAGACTCCTCAACCTAATAAACGCAAGTCTATAAAACATTGCTTAAGCGTAGCACAAACATAAAATTAGTCTAAAATTTAAGTTTACTCTATAAATACGATCTACTGAGAAAGAAGGCACTAGGTGATCCAGAGGGCGGCGGGCGGCCGTGGTCCACCCGTCAGAATGATAACATGATAAGGTCCCTACCTTACAATTTTTACCCCTCAGAAAATTTTTGTGGTAAAAATAAAGTACATACCTTACAATTTGTTCCCTCACAAATTTTTTGTGACAAAATATTAAGGTCCCTACATTACAGTGTTCCCCTCATAAAATTTTTGCAAAAAATGATAAGGTCCCTACCTTACAATTTTCCCCCTAAGAAATATTTTTTTGGTGAAAAATCGCGTTTCAAAACACGGGCTGATGTTTGCACGATCTAGCGTAATACTGTAGTGTCCCGAATAAGAGGTGGGGGATTGATATTTATTTGGCCTCTCCAGAGGGTAACCCCCTTGTTATTCGGTTAAGGACTGTTATTTGTTTTTAACCCACGCTCCGCCGCCCTTCGTTACTGATATATATCCGGTACTGCAATTATCCGCTGAATTAAACGTTTATTTCTCTTGTGTCAATAGATTGAGCGATAATACAAGATTATACTTAGGAACGTACTTTCAAAATTTAAGCACGCTTTAAACTTTTCGAACTCAAATTATTTGGTCCTAAATTCATTTATACGCTACAATTACGGTTAATTGACATTTATGGACTCTAATTAGGGTTTCGGGACTCCATCCACTTACGGACTCTTATTAGGGATACGGACTCCAGTTGATTCGGACTCAAAATGGTGACCCCCCTCTTATTCGGGTCAATACAGTAAGTATATTTTAATGTGGTTCTTTCTCCTTGGAACGCAAAACGACTCATGTATTTATAGCTCGAGGTGCCAATGTTACTTTAAAGGCCGTCCCATTTTCACGGAACAGAAATGTACCAGGAGTACCTGCCTCATTTTTCCGGGACAGAAATGTGCCAGGAGTACATTCAACATATATAATTGGGACAGTTGGGACAGATGAGACAGTGGGACAGCTGGGACAGATGGGACAGTTGGGACAGATGGGACAGTTGGGACAGATGGGACACTTGGGACAGTTGGGACAGATGGGACAGTTGGGACAGATGGGACAGTCGGGACAGTTGGGACAGATGGGACAGCGGGACAGATGGGACAGTTGGGACAGATGGGACATTTGGGACAGATGGGACAGTTGGGACAGGTGGGGCAGTTTGGACAGATGGGACATATATATGTAAATATATCTATATATATAAATAAATATATCTATATATCTATATATATAAATATATATACATACATATATATATACATATATATATCTGCCTGTGCATGTGTAAGCAGGAGCGCATAAGTGTGCACTCCGGTGTATATTTGTGCCTCGGGAAATTGGACGGCCATTATAGTAACATGGGCCGCTCGAGGGAAGGATAACATTCGATAGAATCTCTGTCGCAGTGGTTTAAATCACTTGTTGAAGTATGCATCATCCACTCTGGTCATAGGTACTGCAATTTGTATTCTATTTGAATTGCAGTCTGGACTACGACACATCAAACTTTACCCATAGACAAAGCTATGCTTCAAAATAAACGGTCTCCCCTGATCATTACATGGGCCAAACATATTAATAGAAACATGAAAACACATTTAAAATGAGTTATTATAACTTTCAAAACGTCAAGAACAATTGCTCTGCAAAGTCTCAGACAGTTCTATATACAGCATATTAGGGACCCATACGACAGGGGATCAAACAATATACCCCCTGTCAAACGTTTTGAAAAAAACAAAAAAATTATACTGGCATACAAGCTAGCGAATAAGCGTTTCTCATTTACTGAAAGGTTCCTAGCGAAAAAATTTTGCTCAAACTCTATTCCCTTCCGAAAAGAAATCCTAGCTATTTAATACTCCACGGATACTAAACTTTGTTTTTCTCGTATATGTTTTTCTGGCGTAAACTTCTTAAATATCACTCACCCACCGCATATAGGATGCTAAGAGACATAACGACGCCAAAAAAACCGAAAGAACGGGCACATATCGGTTGTTTCAAACTCTTTGAAGCCAATACACAAAAGCTTTGAAAGCGTGACCATAAAAGTGATCACATGAGAGTGATTGAAAAAACACATAATTTGTCACCGTACCAGCACAAAAGAAAAAATATATTCATACTTTACTTGCTGATGGATTTTTACAAAAATTGGATAAAATAGTTTAAACAACCGAAAAAACCCATTATTCAAGTGGTCCTTGCGGCTGCTATTTTCGCAAGTTTGCGTTCGCTGATTTTAAGTTACGTTTAATAGTCTGAGAGCTACGAACAAAGTTTTGTGTAAATTTATGGCCAACGCTTTGATACCTTGAGGGTTTTTTAACTGGTTCACCATAATGTTTGGAGGCTGGGCGCCGTATTCGCAACTATAAGTACCAATGGCTTGTTTGGTATGAGCTTTAAAAGCAATCAAACTGCAACGGCTGTGTTTCTCAAATTTTGGTCATGAGTACGGATCGAACAAAAAACAAATATATACATATGTACATATATATGCGTATATATATAAACTGCAATCCGGAAGGCATCTATGGCTGAGTTACCTATCACCCACTGTCAAATGGTGATTGGTGCCGTGTAGATATTAGAATATAAGCAAACAATAAACATCCTATTCATAATTACTCTTTATTTGGCTACTGTAGTGACCCGAATAAGACGAGGGGACTGATATTTATTTGGCCTCTCCAGAGGGTACCCCTGTATTATTCGGTTACGGACTGTTATTTTATTTCCACCCCGCCCTCCGTTACCCTTCGTTACTGATATATAACTGGCATTGCAACTATTCGTTGAATTCAACGTTTTTCGCCTTGCATCAAAACCTTGAGCGATAATGCAAGGTTATACTTTGGAATGTTACTTTCAAAACTTAAGTACGCTTCAAAGTTTCGAACTCAACTTTATTTGGTCCTGGAGTCATTTATGCTCTACGATTAAGGATAATTGCCTTTTAAGGACTCTAATTAGGGTATACGGACTTTATCCGTTTACGGACTCTTTTTAGGGATACGGACTCCTATTTATTGGGGCTCAAAATGGGGAGACTTCCTGTTATTACCCCCCTCTTATTCGGATCACTACAGTAAATAATGGCATAAATGGTCTGGTTTGAATATAAATACTGCAAGCGTTGACGAACAGTGCATCGATAAATTTTTACGGATAATTCCATTTTAAACTAGGATCTGCGGTGAATAGCCGTCAGTAGCAAAAAGTTTTTTAATTTCAATAGGTTTTTAATTCATCCCATTTACTCTAAGAGGTATCCCGTTTTACTCGCGGGATTGCCATATGCTCGGAGTTCAACAGCACACATTTGAAGTCGTGTTTCAGCTGGTTCGGTCGGAACAGCGTCGAGCCAATGTTTGCGCTCAGTCGATCGGGTAGCGTTTATCCTACTTACATTTAGCTGGGTTGGTTGAAACAGGCGTTACAGCTTTTGAGCCTAGGCTTATGCTTAGACTTTAGGCTACAAGCATAGGGTTGATGGGGCTTAAATTTTAGGCTCAGACTATATTATAGAAGAAGGCTTATGAGCTTCGGCATTAGGCTTTGTGTTTAGGCTTATGATTAGTTTTAGGCTTTAGGTTTAGGCTTTGGCGAATGCTTAGACTTAAGACATCTGCTAACGCTTTTAGCTTGTAGGAATAGGCTAGCTAACGCTTAGGCTTTGACTTACGATTTAGGTTTAGATTTTAGTTTATGTTTAAGCTTTATGCCTGGGCCTAGGATAGGCATAGATTTATGCTTGCCCTTATATATACGCTTTGGTTTAAGTTTAGGCTTTAGGCTTAGACTAGGTTTAAACATAGAATTTGGTTTAGGATTACACCAAGCAATTAATTGCTGCTTAAAGTTTAGGTTTCGGCTTCTAGGGTTAGGTTAAGGCTACAGGCTTTATGCACATGTAAACACTAGATTTTACAAGTGGTAAACATTAAAACGTGAACTCCGAAGTAAATATTGTCCAATTGAAAATATACGTTTTAATCAATACGAAACGATTTATAGCTCGGACAATGTAAAGAACAGGGGCGGAATAATAGGTATTTCTCGCATATTCCTATGCCTAAGCCTTAAACCTAAAGCCTAAAGTGTAAGAATCAGCATATTCATAAGCGTAAGCATAGCCAAGCAAAAAATTAGTCTAAAGCTTAAGATTAATATATTCTAGTTCCCGCAGAAAAACGTTCCACCCCTGATCTTCCCATGGGCCGATGGTTCAAACAGTCACAGTTTTAAACAATTGGCTCCAGGTTTAATTTAAGCTAAAAGTAAAACATAGGTCAATGTAAAACTCTCCGAGGACGGTTGCATCTGAAAAATTGTTAATATTTAAGAACATTTTGAGGCAACCTTCATCTAAAATTTATGACACAAAACGTCGTTTTATCTCTCAATTTTGCTAACAAGTCTTCCACTTCAGCTCACTTACGGAACGTAGCATTTTCAATTACAATCTTTCACAAGGCATATGACACTATGGTATCAGTGTCGGTGTCTTTTCCTTTACTTTTTACACGGTAATACATTCGCCGCCTGGTCTGGATTTCTCCGGTGTTGATTCAACGTCCTTTCTGCTCCACTAATTTTGCGGTTTTATATAGAGGTATTGTCTGCGAATATCATATGTCTTGTTGAATATCATATGGTACTAGAATGTGAAATTTGAATTTTTGAATTATGAAACTGTGGTTGTAAGGATTTTGTTTCGGAAACGTTTTGCAGGTGTGTATTTGGTAAATAAAGCACATTTGTGCCCCTGCCGTTCGACTTTCCATTCATTTATATGCACCCAAAGACAATGTCCAGATGAATATCATATCATATTCGCATGAACTTCCCACCGCATACCGTGACATGCCGTCCCTTGTACACATTGATCATTTGAGAGCGGTGGTTTGTAAGCTAATGTCATATGATATTCGAGTTTTGTCGGTTGACCCGATATATTAAGAGCCAGAATTTTAACGGTGACGTCAAACCACTTTGGACAACCCGTATCCCGCCTGCCCCGGTTATAAACGTGAATCCCGCATTATAGATTTTAAATTAAAAAAACCTTAAATAATTTTCTACCAGGTTGTGAAACAAGCGGAATATCTGCTAAAATATCGCGCTTATCTGCATATATTCCAAAACATATACCTAAAAAGGAAGAATGTTGTAGAAATGCTATATGAAAATCCCACACTTCTTCGAAAGAAATAATTTAACTGAAAATACTGACCCCGGAATATAAATAACGGTGGTTGCAATGACAACAATTTTTATAAATTTTAACATCAGATTTCTCCAATATGGTCGCAAACTTTGTTTATTAATGCTTTTTATTAGCATTTAAAGGCAATTTCTAAGTAATCAGCCTTATTCTTATTTTGGTATCTAGTGTTAGCGAAAGCTAAGATAATTTAGCTTTATGTAACTGTGAGCGGTTGCTACCGCTGATGCCTAAGCGGTAAAGGCATAACCGTGTAAGGAAACTATGAAACATAGACGGGTGATGACATACCCGTGGACTTAGAATATTTTTCGGATAATTACTTCAGCAGACAAAACTGGTTTTCCTCTTTGAGAGGAAAATCTGAAAAGTAAAAGAAAATAATATTTTCCATCTGGATTAATAACCAGCTTTAAGGAAAATTGTTGTAAGAGCAAAATAGCTGGTATTTTGCTCTGAAGAACCTGTTTGATTCCAGATTGAAGTTTTATGCAAATTGTTGTTTTGTGATTGCAATTCAGTCTGTAGTTTTGTCTTGTGCTATGTGGTGACAATTTTCCGGGAAATTGGAATGAGTTCTAATTAGTTTTCGGATTGTTTGCTTTGCGCAGCATTAATACTGCTTTAGTTCTTTTTGGAATTTAGATTTAATTTCAACTTAGTTTTCATTTAGTTTTCAATCATGAGTATTGAAAACTAATCGTGTTGGTATTCGTAAGTTCTGTTCTTACTTGTTCGTATTAATATGTTATCTTACTTGTTATTAAAGCTTAACTCTAGTCTTGTTTATTAGCGAGTTCGACGGGCTTCTGAGTGCTAAATCGGAGATCGAAACCCCTGTTAAGGCTGGAATTGGATGAACTCGCCCAGTCCCCTAACAACCTTAATATTCAAACCCCAGGCTCTTAATATATACCTGGCTCACATGGTGACCACGATGGTCTCCGAAAAGCCCGAACTTTTCTAGTTATAGATTTTTGTCAAATTGGATAGCGAATTCGGAAGAAATTCGCAGAACATCAAAAGTCCCTTATCGATCCCTGCGTACAGTATCTTGCGAGCTACATAGTAGTTTCCAAGTGCCTATTGGTATCACAGATATACTGCATATATCTATCACAGCTACCTATCACATAAAATCCCACATAAATTTTTGGGTACGATAGCTTACGAACTTATTTG